>LQRL01151432.1:4923-18127 GCA_001703475.1 Hydroides elegans
CAATATCAACCGAAACGATCGCTACGATCCACAAACTCTAATCAGTTATGTATTCGAAAAACCCGCGTCCGATATGGCAAACGGGCCTTCAGTATCTGCGGACCAGAGCTATGGAATCAACTGCCTTTGGATATACGAGACTCACCATCTTTCTCGATGTTCAAACGCAAACTCAAAACGTATCTATTCAGAAAAGCATACTGTTAAATGTAATCTAAACTGCTGTGTATTAAGTGTAAAGTGTAGAGTGTCAAAGTGTAAAGTGTCAAATGTTTTAGTAATTAACTAAAGGTATTACGTCTTAACTATTCAATTGTAAAGCGCATAGGTGCCACAGTATGTGGATATAATATGCGCTATATAAAAACAATTTATGTATGTATGTATATCTCGATTCAAATTGTAATAATGAAATAACATAAAACATGATGTTCATAAAAACAACAAACTGATGCATAAACTTATTATATTCAATATGCGGCTCAATAATTATTTTAAAGCGCATTGTAAGAAGTGTTGTAAGATGTGAGATGCAAACACTCGTTATGTCGAGTGTAAAATATACGATGAAAGTGATTTTTATAAGAGTATAAAAATGTTCCTCTTACATATCCGTCAAGGCCTACTCTTCTCCAATCGCGATGCATGCAATTGCTTCGACTTTTATGTCGTCTTTTGATGTACATAGCCCTTTCCCGTTTCGGTTATCTACGTTGGAGGTGCCTCTTTTGAATATCTTATAACAATTCCCTCTCCCTTGCAACCTCATCATTGCCATTATTTTGCGATACCCTTTTAAACTCAATGTAAAACACATATTAACTTTTATGATGTTTTATGATGACATACTGTCGTTAAAACTCATAAAATTGTACTTATCTTTAGAAAAGCGTATCGCTTATGATTCAGTAACACCTTACCATATCCATATCCATTCGCCACTCATACATGTATCTTCCGTCGTCATTTTAGAGGGAGCAAAATATTGTTTCGAATATGAGAATTAAATAAACTTGCGTTTTTTTGCCATTCCTATTTACTTTAAGAGCAAAGTTTTCGCTTGAACAGACAATATTTATCTAAGCAGTGCAAAGTTGCAATGCTCGAGTCCGCAGCTACATGTTATCAAAATAGATTTGAAGACCTGGCAAAATTCGCTTGGTTTTGTTTGTCTCTAGTCCATATATATTGTGCTTTATAACCAACGACTAATCCAATGGAAGCTCTCCCATTTGCCTTAAGGAGCAAATAAGGGGAGTAATATACATAAATCAATGTCACTACCGTAGTTATTGTTTGAAAGGTTTAAGTAAAATTCAAGAATATAAGTAAATATAATGAGGATATTCCAAGAGCAGAAGCTATCATTTAATGCCAATGGATGTCATGTATTAGGATAAAAAGGATCTTTAGAAGTTTCTAAAGCCTTCAAAAGCTGACCGAAGAGCAAATATTGATGATGTCATCAAGGATTCGGTTATTCAAATCCAAATCGTTCACGCCGATCCTGCATGTTGGGCATTGGTTGTTGAAATACATATATTTCCTGATTAAAGTGAGCACTAGTTATGAGAACACGAGGTTCAGTGCTGATCTTGTAGCAAGCACATAAGTAATAAACATTTTTGCTTGAAATTGAGTCGACTATTTTAATTGAATTTAACATAATTATCGAAATATGTGAAGTGTATACTATTATAGCATTTTTTTTTTACTTTTCACATACTACAATAAAATCCTATCATTTTTCATACAACACTTAATCTTTTTATTACTTTTAAGTAAAGCAATGACGCCATATATAATGAGTTAATCTAATTGATTCTAGGTTTGAGGTTTAGCATTGGTAAATAACTCTCTTAATTTTTAACCGAGTCCACCATCGGTTGAAGGGGAGTTTGCTGGACTGGGATGATGTTGGCTCTTGCCATTTTTAATTCAATTGGTAAAGAACTCAATGTGAGATTCTTTCCTTGGAGGATGCCTCTGGTTGTGTTGAATATCTAATGTCCATCTTTCCAAATTTCTTGATTTATAGGATTGGTAGGATTTTTAATGGTGGCGTATGTTGATATGGCGGACAGCGTTGACTATGAATGATAGGCGTTAAACATATCTAAACTAGATAAGAAGCATAGGTGAACAATGTTATTGGAGTAATCTACTCTAAATTCTTTTATGGGTGCTTTTATAAATTCTCTTCTATACTGCTTCAAAGTATCTGCCGTGCGTATCTTATATTGGCTACTAGTCTTGACACAGAAAATGTACGTTTGCCCCTCAAAAAAGGGGTGACCCTATCTAGATATATACATTTTTTAATTACACTCAACATGTACCAAATGTATCTCAGTGTAACCCGGAAATCGTCACAGTAATATATAATTAAGTTAGTTGTAAAATGTAGATATAGTTTAGAAGCCGTAGACGCTTTTGTTTGTATTTTTTTTTAACCGGGAAACACAGAAAACTCTTCACACTGATACGACTCAACCACTCTTCCGGTTATCGCTTTTGATAATCATACTCCCGCTTAAAAGAAGGCTATTTGATGAATCTCACAATTCGAAACATCGAATTCTTGCATCGTTTTTGAACTTGACCAGCTTTGATAAGCGGAATAAGCATTAGCAGTCTGATTTTTTCACGCCGAGGAGCGCATTCAACCTTGACCTTCTGAGGATTCTATAAATCTATTGAGATCCGAACATTTTGAACATTCGGGTTTAGTTTCTGTGGACTTTAGTTCAATTCCTATCACGTGAAGGGCCTTTGCACATTTGCTTTTAACTGCACTTTTCGTTTGTTTGAATTTTTGTTTATCATAACCAGCGCAAAGCTTTTGCAAACTTTTGTATCGGGAAACTTTTTCTGATGATGAAAGCAGGCTGCATCGCCATGCTTAAGGTAAACCGTTGACCTCCACCTTATCAGTTCCTGTTCACTTTTTTCTAGATCGTCTATACCGCATGTCCCAGTTTCACAACAAAATATCACTAAATGACAATCATCATTCAGTTAAATTCCAAGTTTTTATTTTGAAGTAGACGATGCCATAGTTCATACACGCTTTTTTGACAGTTAAAAAAACCTTAACCGTCAATTTCCCAATTAGAAGTGTAGTTATCTTGCCTTCTTAGTAGTACGTTGCAAAGCAAACAGCATATTGTCACGCTTCAACTAGTACTAAATAAACATATATATACAGTCCATAAATATTCAAACGTTTATTCTGTATACACATTTAAACTTGTGGATATAAACTTGTTAGAAAGATGTCTTGGAATAGTACTCCGATAGTTATTGTTTTTATTCGGTTTTAATATAGTAACATTCCATAGAGTTCATTGTATATTATTAAAAATATTTTATACATTTTTTGTTTTCTTTGGAACTTTGGAATTTCAATTTTTTTTGACAAAATGGCGACTTCTTGTTGCGTTTTTTTGTTATCTTTGATTTGATTTGTTTACGTGATAAACTTGGTAAATAGTAGTTTTCTTCTGTCTATCATTTAGTGCCACTCGTTTACCAGTTACGTCGGCGGTGTAGCGCATGGTGCTACATGGCAGCTGGTGATACCTATGGTGCATGATAACGGATTTTGGGTTGAAGGCAACTAGAGCCCAACTCAATGTTTCTACTAATAACTTTTTGGATATGTGTTGATAACGTACTGAACAACAAACTTTCTAATTAATCGCCCACATAAAAAATATTATGTTTTATGTCAAAAATCGCATTTTTGACAAAAAAAAACCAACTTCGAAATGAGTTTTTTAATGTAAACCGTATTTTCATCAATTATTTTAACTGCGCTTTTGACCTCATTTGATATCGAACCCCATGTGGCTGCCTTATAGATTGATCGTTTCTTTTGTCTATTGCTTTTTCGTATTTAAAGAATACTTACCGACAAATTTATTAAGTAACAAACGAATGAAACTATTGTAATGTGTTTTTAAGCCCATAAAGAAGAACCATGTTGCTTGTGAACTTACTTCTAAACAACAATCCAAAAAGCTATTAAACTATATGTTTCTTATCAGAGAGGCCAATTATCACTTGCAGGCCTGTTGACTCATCCTTCTGCGGAGTGATCACACATGTTATTGAAAGAAAAATGTATGTTATTCAAAAAAGTGTCAATAATATTTATCTTGGAATTTTCTCCATTGGTTTTCATAGGTATAAATATATTGGTTTGTTAAAATACAAAATAACCAAGACAATCTTAAGATTTCATTTTTTTATTTACAATTTCCAAAGTAGTAATAAGGCACAAGTTTCATTAATGGTAAAAAGAATAATTAGAAAAGACCACTTCATAATGACGAAATAATTTAGACATGCAATCATGATCAAATATTGGTATAAAGGATAAATCATCGTGTTATTTACAATAATAACATAAAATTATTAAGAACAAGCTTGTCCGTAATGAATGCAAAGTGATAATTTTATAAATACATACCTTATATAACATTTCAACTAACCAAAAATTTGAATTTTCATTCAGATGAAAAATGTTAAACAAGTATTTTTTATAGCTATTGACAAATTGTTTGTTATGCTAGAAAAGGTGCAAGTTATAACTTTATTCGAAAAATAAAATAAAAATAAAATAAATGACCCCTAGCATGTTATGTTATGGATGATACGCAAATGGTTATTTTTTCAGCTAAGATATTTTCAAAAGTACTTTTGAACGAGTGAACGCAGATAAGACACATAGAAAAATTTCTAAATTTCTATCGAATCTCCATCAAATTTCCATAGGAATGAGCGTACTATTCGGGCTTGTTTCCTAATTTTGGCATTTATTCGCAGCTAAGCTTATTAATGGTTCAGCTGGAGCTAAGCAACACCACGTTGGTCACCTTGATAATAGTTCTGAATAGTCTGAATGTTAAAAAAAAAGCTGCGTTCTTTCAAGATTATGTGATCAAGAACATATTCGCCAATGGAAGATAAATAGCTTTAAAACATAAATTTATTCGTAGTAAAAAAACCATGATTCCAATTTAATTCTCATTTTTAAATTTAATATTATGATACAACAATATAGTTATTAACGAATCTAAAACATTAAAAGACATTCGTATTATCAAACTTGAAGATGTCCAGAACCGAAGCTCAGTTTGTCATCCATGCATCTGAAAATACTAAAAACGCAATATATAAGTTCTTTAATTGGTGATCTTGTTCCCGTTAATACCTTGGCTAGTTTATCTTGTGTGTATTGCATGTGATACATATGAAAATAATGAATTGAATGATCCTCTACGATACGTACCTGGTTACATTGATATATCTCATTATTAAAACACCTCCTTTAAAATGTATTCTTGGTGTCAACACTTTAATACAAGCACTTTAATGCATATTACAAGCAACGTAAAACATGAAACAATTTTGTAGTTGCAGTCGTCGATGACATAATCAAGATTCATGAGGCATCTGTAAGACCTACCCGGCCCTACCCTACCTTGATATATTAATAGGGAAAAAATCTCCCAAAAACATTAAAAAAAGCCCCTTCATATTATGAAATTGAAGTACGCAAAATCCTTAGATCGACTTATGAAATACGGTTCCATCTGGGTTGGAATATTCGTAGATAGATGATTCTCATCCATGTATCTGAAAATACAAAAAAAAAAATACACAAAGATTATAATTTGTGCTCTTGTTTGTAGGAACTGGGTCAAATAGATGTGAAGAGGCCGACGCCCTATTTTAACGATCTGTTTGCGCTTGAGAGGACTCCTGCGATCGCCTTCTGTGCCTCTGTTTGTTCAACCTCTTTTTCTTTCGGTTCTCACTTTAATAATACAAACCAAACGATTTCCAAGCCGTCTGCTTTCTTCTACCAGGTAACCTCTCAGTTCATTGAAAATTAGCTACAGACACTGACTATGCTATATCTTTCGGGAACAATTGTAAAGGATTATTTCTCCCGCTCTGAAAAATCGGAATATATATATTTTTTCCTGCTGTGTTTTTGACTGACTGTCGAATTGATCACTTCATAAAACATAACAATCTTATTGAAGTGTGATCGATACAGAGACTAATTTCTGATGTAGACATCTTAAAGCAAAATATATATATATACATTTGGCATTTATTATGCTAAAGGTATTTTTCTTCGTGTATTTGGAATTTCAAACTGATAACCAAGCCAATCTTATCACCTTTGGTGTATTTCATTGAACCAACGAGTTTTAGATGTTAAGCTCTTTGGTGTATTTCATAGAACAAAAGAGTTTTAGATTTTAAGCTCAAATTAAATGTGAAACATATTTTAATTGAGTGTGTTGATTTGAATTAAACTAAAAAAGAGTTTTATACAACAAATACATTAAAAGAACTCTTCGAAAAAGTACCCAGGAATAAAATTATAGATTATGTTAAAGCTGTTGGTATGTATAATTCGATCTAGATATTTCAATTAAAAGGTAGAATATTTTATAAAATGCACTTGCACAAATACATAGTTTAAATTAATTTGAGACTGCACATCAATGAAAGACACAATATGATCCACATGGGATTGGGGGTATCGTTAAAAAATACACTTACCTTACCCTCTCACATAACGTGAGGCATTTTTCATAAGCCACTTCGACCAGAGTCGAGCTCCTCTTGTTATCTGTGGGACTATTGACGGCGCCACGGTGTCTGGATCGCAACATCTTAACCATCGCCGGTTTGAGAACATTTGGGTAGTTGCTCAAGGGAGCAAGCTTTTGTAAATGAAAGAATTTGCGCAAACTCTCTAAAGCCTGGTCCATAGTAAGAACACATTCGCCTGTTTGAGAACATTTGGGAAGTTCGCACAAACTCACTAAAGCCTGGTTCACAGTTAGGTAAACATTGTCAACCGAGAAACAATTAAATTAGAGGAAAAAGAGAAGAGATGCTTAGGGCCAAAAAAAAAAAAAACGAGTGAGAACGATTTAATTCTAGAATTTAGACTATCAGATAATACAGTTTCTAGCATCCGTGAAATAAATAAATGAAATATGCATCTTAAGTGACAACTTTATGCAGAAAAGCAGCCCCGGAGCACGCGCCATCCCATGTGATAACACTTTTTCATATAAACGGAAAAGTGGTTTTGTAATTATATTTGTGCACTTAAAGAACAATTAGAAAAAGTAAGAATTAAAATTAAAAGTATATATCTATATATACCTAACCATGGATCGCTGAAAGAGTAAATGGTCAGTGAGACGAGTATAAATCGCTTCATAATAAGCCTGAATCCTCTGAATGATGACCATCTTTGAGAAAAAAGCTAATATAATGCATTACATTGACTTAGTAAATAAATAAAGGGTGGTTAGTTATAACAAATGTTTATTAGAAAAAATATTTTGTTTTGAAAAAAAAAATCAATTAACCGGTTAATGTTGCAATCTTTTGTTTGAAGGCACGGTTAATGGACCAAGTTTTATCTCCCTCTCATGCTGTGAGAAGTCGAAAGAATACTCCTTACTTGTCAGGAAAAATCCACTTCATTAGAAAACTAAATATAAAGGGTGTTTTGAATAATTTGTTTATGTTATTCTAAGAATACAAATCGGTAATAAATTATGGTAATCAATTGCAAATAGGTTATAAATTATGTTTATTTTTGTGTTAAAAGAAATGTATAATTAGATAAAATATATCACTTGTCCTGGTTCTAAAGCATCTATAGCGCATCAGATGGAGTTAATTACCCTATTAATGGAATAGAAATAATGTATAACTTACTGAAAATTATGAAATAGATAGTATATAGGGAGTTTCGATGTGTGATCAATATATATATATATATAGATATAATTCATAAAATTAAACCGTTACTCTATAGTTCTGAAAACGTATTCAAATATATCAGACTTCTTATTCCAAGCTTTCACCGAAGCGTGTTTTGCACATTTGTACAAAATGGTTTGGCCTTACTAAACATAGGATTTTGTTTGGCACAAACTGTGAGCTTCCTAAATGAACCATTCCTTACTTATTATTCGGCTTTGTGGCTGGTGCATTAGATCGAAGGTTAATATTAATCTAGAAAATACTTAATTAGAATAAAAATAATTATTCGATGTCTTTATATTATTCCTAATTTGAAGCGTGTCTTACCAATTGGAACTTGAGTCCATCCAGTCAATTGCGCCTCTGGACGCATTTCGGGGGCTTGTACAGCAAATGAATGAAACGATTATCAGGGCATGAAGTAAAGAACGCCGATTTCTTGAAACAAAATAATTTGATAAAACAAACGCTCATGAATATTCGTTTCATTGCGGAAAACACTTTAGTTTTCATTCCTAAATCACCCGTTATTCATGTTTCAATACCTTGAAGGCTAATGAGTTGGGGTCAAGTCAAGGTCATCTTCAGATCGAGCACGTGACCTTTTCTCTTTCCTCGCTTCTTACATTGTATTACAAAGGGGATGTTTGCGACAGCACAATTTAATATTGTTACCTCAGATCCTTTGACTTATATTTTGGTGATAACGGCAGGTCACTCATTATTGTGTTATGGGCGAATCTAGTAAACGCTGCAAGCGATTTAGACATGATTGGTTGATAGCTCTTTACCAACCTTAAGATTATTTTCTTCGAGTAAGGAGTAAATATTATGATGATTAAAGTATGATTATAAATGGAATATGATATTAACATTGTATATTATTGTACAACAACAGTGGTTATCACTTTGAATTGTGTTAATAAGTAAATGCGTGTTTTGTTGATAAGTATAATGCTATGGAGCCGACCAATTTACTGCATTGATGTTTAGCATGGTATTACATCTAAAATAAGTTGCACAATAAAGTTTTCTTATGAAACTGAAAGTGCCTAAAAATTTAAGGATGCGTGTTAATAATTATTCATATTATATATGAAAATTGCAATATCAAAAGCTGATATTTTCCTTTAACCAAAGTTGATTTGTTTGTCACACACGTGTATCTTTTATTTCTGTTGATCACGTCAAGTTCTAGACCAATCAACTATTTTCATTATATTGATAATTACATTTTATTTTCATATAAATATCATCAAAATCATAATGTAGTCGAATGCTTATTCTGATTGTAGACAGATTATTTGAAAAAGAAGCAATGTTTCATACACCAAATACCACAAAAGGATTTACAATGATCTTGTGAATATAAGTATTACCTTCGTGTGACGTGCGCACGTTGCGTTTCCTCCCTCGACTTTAACACCTTTTACACATCCGGTATAGGTATCCTGATTGATTTGAGTTGCTTTGGTACAAACAAAAAATATTTCATAGCTTAGGGTATGTTTGTAATAAACTAAATTAAACAGGTTCTGTACATCAGGGGTGATAATTCAATTCTAAAATATCTTTCACTCACACACAACATTTAGGAATATACAGATTCGCTTGAATGTCTGAAGCATCTACGTCTGTGCTTAACAGGGTTATTATACAATATTAAGAATTCGCTGCATCAAAATTTACCCATATATGTAAACTGGCCATCGCTGATAAAAGGTAAAATTATAAGATCTTGCTATGTTAGTCGCAGCGCGCGTTTAAATTATATAAAGCAGTTATCGGTTCCATCAAATCTTTGTTCGCGATGCTTTTGTCTCGGCTTATGTCGATTGGTCAAACACTGAGTGATTGCAAACAGATCTGATGCTGATAACGTGTTGCAAACTTTTTGTCTGTTTATATGTTGTAGGGTATCTATTCGGTTAGGGCAAGTATAAATGAGTAGATTCTAAAGGTTAAGGGAAATGATTTATCTAGCGTGCAGGTGTGACTTTCATCTACAGATTTACTTACTTTTATTTTAGCAGTAATAAATTAAATCGATTATTCAAATGTAAACGAATATAGAAAATAAATGCATGGGAGATATTGACAATTTGTTATAGTTTTTTATGAGAGTTTATTTGAGTGTTAGCATTTAAAGATAAAACTTATTTTAATACAAATGTAACATTGTTTGTATGATGATTCACTATAATGCCCTAGGGTAAGTATACTTGCCCTGATTTTTTAGGGTAAGTATAATTGCCCTGATATTTTTCAGAGCAAGTATACTTACCCTGGTTTTTGGCCTTCCAAAAATGAAAGATACCCTAACTTGGTATATCCATTATATGCATAAGTTATTCATGGGGGTGAGTGAATTAAACGTTTGGCCTTTTGAGTGGAACCTATTGATCTGATTATTAGCTTAACTCCGTACGCAACAATGGTGTTTCAGAGTTGTTTATAGTAGAATAATTGCAATTTAGAATCAGACATTTAACACGATTGAAGTTTGATCTGAAGGGCATTATAGTGAATCATCATACAAACAATGTTACATTTGTATTAAAATAAGTTTTATCTTTAAATGCTAACACTCAAATAAACTCTCATAAAAAACTATAACAAATTGTCAATATCTCCCATGCATTTATTTTCTATATTCGTTTACATTTGAATAATCGATTTAATTTATTACTGCTAAAATAAAAGTAAGTAAATCTGTAGATGAAAGTCACACCTGCACGCTAGATAAATCATTTCCCTTAACCTTTAGAATCTGCTCATTTCCATGACAACATGTATGGCTAATGTGACAACGTGTGCTCGGGAACATTTGCAGATTTAAAAAGATAAAACATATTTGCATAAAAGTCATATTTTTGCCAACACACCACTACGTCCAATGACATTCAAACGACACATTTATTTTCAAAAGTAACATCTACCCCTTAACTATTCCTGACTACTAATTTTACTCATTTTAATTTCTACACGAAAGGCACGAGCGAAATGTTTAATGTCGGTAGCAAGTCGAAATGATCTACTCATTGATCCGGAGCGAAACGATCTACTCATCGAGGCGAAGTGTTCGACTCACTAAGCCACCAATAGTGATCACTCTATGCCTGTGTTTTTTTGTTATAGAATGACTAAACCTTCAATTGCCATCAATAATCATTAACACAATTGCTATGAGTAGCGAAACGTTCTACTCACACTAATCCAACGAAACCTTTAACTCACTCACTCAAATGAATAACTCGTATGTTTATATCAAATCAGGGTATCTTTCATTTTTTGAAGGCCAAAAACCAGGGTAAGTATACTTGCCCTGAAAAATATTAGGGCAAGTATACTTACCCTAACACGGTCAGGGTAAGTATACTTACCCTAGGGCAAGTATACTTACCCTAGGGCAAGTATACTTGCCCTAAAACGAATATTCCAGGTGTTAATGATCTTTTAACAAAGGGGGCATTGGTCTATGCAGCTTGCTATAAACTGCTCGTTATCACCACCTTTACCTTATGATCTGATACATCTCAGACAATTTATAAATATAATTTCAACGATTTTACAATCTTTTGGTTCAATTATTCAACCAATATAATTAATCTAACTAATGATAATTTATTATAATGTAAATTCATATTTTGTTTGCTTCGAGCATTAAGCCGTCGTCATTTTAAGATCATGCAATGACTCTTTTTTTATTAGATCATACAATGACTATTTTCAGCAAGAGACGTTTATGAAGTCATCAAACAAGATTATTTATTGTTTATCGCTTATTCAATACATCAATGCATAATAAGTTAAAACGACTACATCATGAAAAGTGAATAGTTGCACAAACATATAATAAACATAATATTACCCTTATGATATTATTTATGATTTAAGAAAAACATTCACACCTTTAAAACGCGAATAATGTGTCCGTATAATGCCCCCTTGGCTTATCAAAGTTATCTTTAGTGTCACATTGCCCCTACAAAACGGGGGGGGGGAGGAATATCACCGGCAGACTTCACTTGGTCCCACTTCAAGAGGTCAACGGATAAATTATTTGTATTGTCTGTCGACTGATATCATCCCAATAATTCGTATTTTCCAGATTGCTTTTAAATGTCATAAATTATCATTTCTTTGCATCAAATTTGCATCCCAGGAATCCGTTCAAAAACCGACGCCAAGATAACCACAAGACGGCATCCCCATTACAATACATCTCTCCCACCCCCTTCTCGAAAAAAAATAATAACCGCGAGCCCCGGGTGCAATTCAAGCCACAACAACGTAATAAAACTAGTGAAAATTTATAATAAGAGTTCATTAAGAAGTATATCACTTATTTATACGGATGGTTTATTTTCAACTGATTTTAATATAGATGCCATTTCATTTATTCACCTTTAATGCGAAATACGAGTACGAGTGCTACATTTGTAATATAGGAACGATTGATATTTTATTTACTATTATAACATGATGCAAGGTTTTTTTTTCTATATTTCTTTGCAAACTTAAGTCGGTCTGTATTCTTCAGTACAGACAACGATAAAAATTTAATCATGTTATTTCAATAAGCCAATCACGATAGATTTACTCATTGGGTGTCCTCGAATTGACAAATGAGAGTTCCCGAGGTCATTGCTTTGTGGCTGTTCCATTTGACCCCCGACACTTTCCAAATATAGAATGACATCATGTTTTGAGTGGAAAACAACCAGGAAGTGTAAAAAATATTTTTGGTGTGTTAAGTTTTGTAAACATATTAGTTATCTCGTGCGTTAACTTGTGAAATGAATACGGATATACATGAATGAATTATTGATGAAAGTGATATATTTAGAGGATATTCATAGCAATCTGCTGAGGTATGTTTTTTTTTTACTTTTGATTTGAAGGGCGGTATTTCTTTGATCCTTTGATCAGACGGATCCTTTGATCAGACAGATTGTATAAAAGACTGATATTTTGAAATGTCAAATTATAAACTCGAGAAAGTTAGTGATTTAAACAGAGTTTGTGTTTGATATACACATGTAACTGAATTTGCACAAATTGTACAATAACGTGAAACTCGAGAAAGTACATTTAGATAAAATTGTGATCGGATATGAGTACGTTATTAATTATATTTTGTTTTTGTTTTTTTTTTTTCAGAAAGTTTTGCGTCGTTGGGTGATTAGATTCAACCAGTGATACAAATCTACATCGTCAAAGATCAATTGCTATGGATAAGATTAGAAATATGGAATGTATATGTGATATTAATAAAGAATGGATAAAAATCGTGATAGAATGTGAAAAATGATCTCTCCGAAAAGGGTAAGTTTTCTTTTCATTTTTCTTTTTCCAGTGCCTAAGACCTTAAAAGCTCCATCAAAAAGGG
>LQRL01151447.1:4310-21299 GCA_001703475.1 Hydroides elegans
CATTTTGATCGACCAAAAATTGTCGAAATTACGGGGGTCTGAACTTAGACGATTTTGAGATATTCGGGGATGTTTGTGCAACACCTTGTCCGCAGCACTTCGGTATGAAGCCTCTGTCCTAGGGTTCTGAAACTTCTCACAGTGACAGAATATATATTGCAGGTGTGCAACGTCGAGATTTCAGTTTGATCTATCAAAAATCGGCAATATAACGGGGGTCTGAACTTCGAGGATTTTGAGATATTTGGTGAAGTTTGTACAATACCTTGTCTGCGGCACTTTGGTATGAATCCTCTGTCCTGGGGTTCTGAAACTTCCCACATTGACAGAATATATATTGCAGATGTGCAACGTCGAGGTTTCAATTTGATAGATAAAAAATGTCGAAATAACGGGGTCTGAATTTAGACAAATATGAGATATTTTGAGATTTGTGTACAGCACAGAAACATTACGCGTATATTGTGATGTTGCGAGGACTACGTTGTGTGGACGAATATGTAAGAGCAACGGTGTGAGAAAGACGTTGTGAGAAAGACGAAAAAAGCATACATGTATGTTCATGTATATATAAATAAGTTAGGACATGGTTGTAAGAATGAAGTTGTAAGAAAAACGTTGTAAGAATGATGTTGTGAGAATGACATTGTGAGCGTTGCGTTGTGAGAATGATGATGTCAGAAAAACCTTGTGAGTATAACGTTGTGAGAAAGACTGAGAAAGATATGACAAAGACGTTGTGAGAAAGACGTTGTGATCAAGAATTTGTGAGAAAGACGTTATTTTATGGTTTTAAAACCACGCAATAGGCTTTGTACATGCTTTACATCAATATATTAAAATACACTGACTGTTGGCGTCCGGTTGGGGTCTGCGCCCTCAACGATGGCTTGTTCATTTTATAGTCATCTTCTTACTTGAAGCGATACTGATTGATTATGAATGATGAGGTTTATTGCAGCTATAAAGATTTAATCTCCATAAATTGTGGCATATGGTCGATGATTCGTCTTTGAAAGCATATGGGTTTGCTCATTGACCTGATATTGGACACATATGTTTCTAACGGGTCTTTGCAAAATCAGTGCTTGCATTGTCGTCTAGTTGAAGGATTAATGAAAAGAAATATAGTTTTTTTTTTGGCCGAAGACTCTCTTTGGGAGACAATGGTCATGTGACCATTTCGCGCTAAATTTTCTTTACTGATTAATCAGTGTAAAAAAAAAAACTGAAATAAGTTAGGCTGCTAATATGACAAAATCCCCAAAATACTCAAAAAGTTGAGTGGCTGTGCACGTGGGTGATATAATTTTTTTACTCGTTTAATATTCGTAAATATAGATTTTACACTCTTCGAGAAATGTGAGAACTGAAGAATGCGAGATGCACCTTCAGTTCCTGAGATTACAAACTGCCTGACATTTATACTATAAAATGTAGCTTTTAGACAATCCGACAAAGTGGTGACACTGTCCTTAATAGACTTTACCGGTATAAAGAAAGAGTTCTACGTCAGGGTGTAGCATAAGGGTCGAAACCCTCGGTAATTTCGAGGGTAAATCAAGATTACCGAGGCAGAATTCAGGTACCCTCGAAAAATTACCGAGGGAGGAATTCTGGGCAATTTTTAAGCATATGTTAAACGATTTTCCCCGAAGTTGTTCTGTCAATTGTGAATAGGGCTTAATACAATGGAAAATCTGTACACTTAATTTTATGCTTATATTAAACATGAAAGTCAGTGTTCGCGCCTAACGCTAGCGCGATCAGTGACAGTTCCGTTGGTCCAACAACTTTTTGAGGTTATGGGCAGCGGGCCAGTATAAAATCTGGAAATTAATAATTTCACAACTCATATCCTGATTCTTTGGTTCACCCCTTCGGCGCTCGCATCTGTGAAATCTGTGATTTCGAGCAGTATCGTTGATAATACTTTTGTCACGAATGTCGATTGATTTTTATCACGTAGTATGCGAATCGGGAGTGTCGCATTTCGGTAACAATGTGACTAGGGGTGTGTTCCGGGACATTTTATGTCGGGCCGGGCCGGGCCGGGCCAGACCATTTCTTCGGGCCGGGCCGGGCCAGTTCGGAACAACACATTGCATATAAGGCATATACATACACTAAAAATACGAATTCTATAGGTGGCAACAGCTGAGAAATCCTAGAATTAAACGATTGCATGTTCCAGAAATTTAAGATTTAAGCCAAAAATCTTGAATTTGAAATTGTCATAAAAACACATAGAATCTCTTACACCTAAAGTTCCAGTTTTTTTAAGGTCAAGTTAATTGAATAATTTGATGTACGTTTAATCTTTAAAAGTGCTCGCGCCATTTGCGCTCGCATATTCAATACATAAGGTCTCAGTTTATTCCCGTGCATAACATGCCATTTGGGTGGTGTCAATGAGAATTAACGATCAGGTGTTATTTAGTAAACTATTTTTTAGTTTGATTACATCTTATCGATGTGGATCACTCTCGACAGATTTGTAAATTAGCACACTTCAAATCAATATGATTATACATTGCAGTATTTTTTGTTTTGTTTTGAGGGGATTGGGCTTTTGAGTTTCTCGAAATACATAAAGTGTTGCGTAAAAGATTCACAAACATGTATGTTAGCCTTAGGAGATACATTTAACAATTTCGAAAGCTCTAAAAAGTTTCGAAATTTTAACAATACCAATATTCATTGTTCTGAAATTGTTCCGAAACTGTTCCGAGCCAGAGCCTGGCCCGGCCCGGCCCGACGACATTAGTCGGACTGGGCCGGGCCGGGCCGGGCCACGGAACACATCTCTAAACGTGACATGAAAGGAAAAGCAAAGCATTACCAGTCACTCTGTCATACACGAACCCGGTCTCTTGGCTGCTAGAATGTCGTTTTAAATAATTCTTACAATAATAATCCTCGGATACACTTTGACTCCCGCGAATGATAAATCAGCTAATGCAAAATCATTGAATGCATTCATTGATTATCCAGAACAAAATTTCGCTCGCGCCTTAGGCGCTCGCCGATGATAACTTATATTTGTCATCTAATTTCGTGTGCGAGTATCATTTGGACGGCATATGTTGCTTTAAAGAGGGTGCTTGTCGAGCCAGTATTTTTACAAGCGCGAATTAGACTTTTTATCAGATTTTTACAGATACTCCTTATGTTCACTTTAACAAACCTTAATTAAAGAAAAAAAGTCATTCAAAAGTTATATTTAAGCGGGTATGGAGAGGCAGCATAAATTAAAGGTTTTGTGAGGTTAAAGGGGGGGGGGGGAGGTCGGATAACGTGATTACCGAGGCAGATATCGGGTACCCCCGAAGAAATACCGACCCAAAATCGAATCTACCGAGGCAGAATTGAGGTTCCCTCGAAAAATTACCGAGGCAGAATTCTGGCTTATGCTACATCCTGTACGTTATATTCCATATTTACGAAAGTGAATTTTGAACCACTATATATTACGCTTTGAAAACTATAACGATGGTGTGTATACAGTAGATTCGCTTAATTGTGAATTGTGTCATGGCTTCTCTGATAATTAATACTACGGTACTCCTGTTATACTTGATTTGAATCACGTTTTGTGTGGAAAAAAAATCGCAAATAATTTAAAGAACGGTCTCTTTGATAAAAAAATACAATTAATTTTACATAATGTACTGATGATTAATACAAAAATAATAATTGATTTCCCCTTCAGTGGCGGGAAGTGGCGCGAGAGTTAGAAGGCGTGGTTCGGATCGGCGCGGTCAACTGTGGCGATGACCGCAATCTGTGTCGAAACGAGGGGCTCACAGGCTACCCCTCGCTCATCATGTATCCCAAGGTATGTTTGTGAATAAATGTAAGCCTAAGGCTCATGATGCGCCATTATATAAATAAACCATATCTGATTTTGAATGAAAGATCTAATTAAATACACTCTGAAATTCCATGAATGTTCCACAAATTTTACAAGATCTAGTTATGTCAACAGGATTTCAGACTGTTTCCAACCATATATTTAAGACTGTGCTTGACCCTTGCTCATGAAGAACTTAACTTTAAATAATGAAAACAGATTCGGCTCAGTTAACAAAGTAGCATTTTTAAATAATGTGCCAATAAGTTTGTCACGAAAAGGTGAACTAACCCAAAGTTTAATTTTAGCGTGAAAAATTCAGCGGTGATCGTTCAAGGGACGAGATTCTGAAGTTCGCTCTACACCACGCCAACACTAAAGTGGTCGAGTTGAGGCAGAGTAACTTTGAGCAGATGATCAAACACCCAGAACATGTGAATAAGCCATGGCTTGTCACCTATTGTGGTGACGGAGGAGGTAAGCTTATCTATCAAAATTTGGAATGAAATTATATTTTGAAAGCAATATTTTTAACTCAGTAGGAATTCAAGTTGATTTTATGTTGAAAACTAATTGTTTGTGTTTTGTCCTGAAATAAAACGTGATGTTTTTTCTTGCAGATTGCCTTGACGAAAAAGCATTGCTCAAAGTATCTGCTGTACTTGTAAGTATATTTATTGTTGTTAAGCCTTTGAAATTACTAGCATACATGTATATACGATAGATGCAAACCCAAATCTTAAACAATGTGAACGAAATAAGAATATCAAAAAGTTCAATTTCATATCCCCTGGAATTATCTTGATTATCAATCAGTGTATGCCTAAATGATTAAAAAATAAATTTATCACCTCTTGGTAGAAATATCTTAATGATACGAATACATTATTGCATCTCCATATTACAGGAAGACTTAGTGGCCG
This sequence comes from Hydroides elegans, assembly GCA_001703475.1. NCBI lineage: Eukaryota > Metazoa > Annelida > Polychaeta > Sabellida > Serpulidae > Hydroides > Hydroides elegans. The sequence goes on from LQRL01151447.1 coordinate 9,087, forward strand.
TTGCAACCGTACCGTGTCTTGGCAACCCGGAGCTTTGTGAAAGTCTAGGCGTTGAATATGGAACGTACTATTATAAAGGTGGTCTTACAAAGGAAGCCAAAGCAGCCGATAGAGAGGTTAGTATGCCAAAATACATGTAGTCTACATATATTTTCTTAAGAAAATGTCAGCGTCTCTTAATATAAGGTACTAGCCATTATTATCTTCATGTGTATTCGCATTTTCTCGTCAAATACAGAGAATCCAAATAAAACCTTAAATTTGAATTACGTGTATTAATTATATCTACACTTTAAGCAAGAAATAATGTGAATATATTATGTTTTTATCATAGGAAATAACGAGTTTACACGCACAAGAAGTGGCCCAGGCTGTGCTGGGGCATCTTCCTGATTTACCTCTGATTGATGAAGATACCTTTAAGGTAAGAACTTACTTTAGTTTTCCTTGATGCAATATATCTTTTTGTTAATTATATAAAGAAAAAAATGCATTTAAGTAAATATATTAATCGCAGGAAAGACTCAGTCATAAACTCAAACCTGACATATAGAAACATTATAATTCGTCTTTACTCTGAATTTAAATGCTAATAACAGAGAGGCCTATCTCTCAGCTTCTCATTCAAAATCATTTATATTACATAGGAGAAACGAGATCATCTAGAAAACGGTCGCGGTCAACCTTGGCTGATATATTTCTTCCAATCCGATGGCCCCACGCTAGAGCTGAGGAAACTTCCGACTCTCTTGGGCAACATTAAGGTAAATGACCCGGTGTGATCAATCGTATATTTGTATATAATTTCAGGAGCAATCGTGCCTGTCCATTCGGTCAATGTTGATAACATATACAGGGTTCATACATGTCATGGAAAACCTGGAAAACCTGGAAAAATATTTTTGTCATGGAATGTCATGGAAATGTCATGGAATTTTATTTTTCTGGAAAAGTCATGGAAATGTCATGGCATTTTACAAAAATGTCATGGAAAAAGTATGTTTTTACAAATTCCATAATTAGAAAAAAAATATTTGGTATATTTTGTTAACAGTTATATGAAAAAAAATCTTTGCGCCTTCGGCGCAATTGTATTTTCTAAAGTCAATTGAATATATCTATACTCAATTGAGTATATCTATAAATACTTTAATTTACTAGGGCATTGTTGGTAATTGTTGGTAGCAGGGATGCACCTTAGCGGTCGCAGGCTCGCATATGATACCAGGGATTTAGCTTAGCGGTCGCATGGTCAAGTCCTTTTTCTGCATAGTGCTTATTTTCGCTCTGGCGCTCGATTATTGATTAAACTTATATGCTTATATTTATCATTATATCAATATAAATGTTATACATAAATGGATTTCGCGAAAAATTCCTTCACAATTTTCGCTCGCGCCTTCGTCGCTCACTTTCCGTTAGGATACAGTTATTAATTGAATACCATCCGCGACTGTCGTTGAGACATTTGAGGACAAATAGATTCTGATCAAGCCATAACTCGATTGAGGCATCACCTTTGTTATAGATATACCGGGCGACTTACTCTTCGGTCGGGCGAACAGCTTTTTGGAATTAGTCGCCCGAGTGCGATATCTAATTTCGGTTGAGGTAAAGCCCTGTCGTATGCGACTGAAGGTTCGTCCGCTTGTGCGAATGTGAATTCGATGGGAATCCACACAATGTAAAAATACATGTTTCGAATGCCTTAAAAAATTTCGCTCGCGCCTTCGGCGCTCGCATTCAATGTTAGAATATTTTGACATGTTGTACATTTATCCAATAGCCTTGGAAAACTTATACGATTCTCAAGGGCGAAATATGCTACATTTAAAACTATATATATATTGAATCACGTTTGTACTGTGGTTATAATATAAAATGTTGCAAAAAAAAACTAACGAAAAAAAGTCATTTCTATCGGTCCTGCAAAATAGTGACTTTTGTCATGGAAAATGTCATGGAAAAGTCATGGAATTTCGTTCTAGAAAAATTGTATGAACCCTGGTCATATATGTCAAGTCAGTGACAGTGTGCTTCGTATTAATTTGTGGTTTTCACGAACCTACTGATATTCGTTTGCTTTATAAATTAATGATAATATTTTAATTCTGATCGTCTTTTCAGATATTGCAAAAAAAAGAATGATTGATAGTTTTGTTGTTATTACATGCCTATATTCTTCAATCGGTTCCAGGTTTATCGAATGGACTGCCGTGTAGCACAATCCACGTGCACAGAATTCTATATCAAAAAGCCAACTTTCGCTCTGTTCAAGCGAAATGGCGGCTATGAAGTTCATCATGGTAAGTGCAAACATATGTATAGATGAATTTTGTAAACAGCATTATCTTAGGAATCAAATTTCGTTTATAATACAAACTATGCTATGTATTTAATCACATTTATTTGCCATCCGTGACAGTCTAGCTTTAGGTCTTTCCCTTACGAAACCAATGATTTACCTTATGATAGGCCAAACTCTCGCTAGTAACAGTGAAAATTCAATTCATGAACGTTTTATTCAAAAAAATACTTCTCAATCTTAGAAGCCTCGAATAAACATTTTTTTTTTTACAAAACCAATGATTTACCTTTTGATAGACCAAACTCTCGTTAGTAACAGTTAAAATTCAATTCATGAACGTTTTATTCAAAAAATACTGCTCAATCTCAGAAGCCTCGAATAAACTTTTTTTTTAATCCTCTTGCTATAAATTTGATGTTCACAGGCAGATCTATGGCACACGACATCGCCAACTTCGCCAAGGACGTTTCCATGACAACGATGAGCGCGTTGTCACCCGACGATTTCCCCGACATTGTCGAGAATGGCATGCCCGTCATGATCGACTTCTTTTCACCCGTGAGTGCAGCGGAAATAAGGATTATATAATTGTTTATGGGAAAAGTGTGATCAATCATAAGAGAAATTAAATAGAAAAACAAATTCTATGGGCAAACTTGGACAACACGTAGAAATAAAGAAGATATTTATGTAGCTACTTCGTCTAATACATGCTTAAAGGTATTTAGCTGTAAGATGAAGATTTATATGGCAGTTTGCTTACTCAATGTCTATAAAGTTTCGATATTTAATTTCAGACTTGTCCACCCTGCCTTCGCCTCTTGCCTGAGCTGCGAAAGGCCTCTCGCTCTATCAGCGGCATCAAGTTCGCTACTTTGGACTGTTCCATCCACGGTCAACTGTGTACTCAGGTAAGTCTCTTATTAGGCTTTAGCTCAATAAACATGTTATATACTCAGAATTATATGACCTAATCGGGTGTATTCATGTTTGAAATTCGAAGAAGAGATATATTAGTAATTAATTTCACCCTGATAAGTAACACAGAGACGCAACATATACAATAAGTCAAATAAAAAATAGCCAGCTACATATATTTACAAATAATTCTGCATTTTCTGTGTTTTTTTTTCAGCATAATGTCAGGTCTTACCCAACTGCAATATTCTACAACCAAACCAAGCCTCATCAGTTTGTTGGACATCATTTTGCCCAGGACATTGTTTCATTCATACAGGTAAGTTATGTTTTATAACATACACTATTGGGTGTGCACTTTAATCCGAAATCCTGTTTGAGCAAGAATTGGAAACACAAGCCGAATTACATGAGTATCTTTGTCTCCCTTCCTTTAATACTTTTGACCCCATATCAACTTTCAAACAGGGTAAAGTGTATGTTGTTATTTTCAGGATACCTTGAACCCGCCTGTTATCATGCTGGACTACGACAGCTTCTTGGCCGATGTGAAAGAGAAGCCCGACCACGAGATCTGGCTCATCGATTACTACGCGCCCTGGTGTGGACCTTGTAGACAGCTCCTGCCTGAGTGGACCAAACTGGCAAAGGTAAGCTACGATGAGCAGGCGATATATCATTTGTGCATTATTAATTAATTGTACATGTTATTCGAGATCATGCACTTGTGTGTTGCCAATTAAACTCCTTTCACAGTTGATCCCATAAAGCCACCGTTTGACATAAAGGCTCAATTGATGCGAAGCTTTTTTTATATACAACAGAATTTGATCATCTTTTAGAGAAACTTGTTTTGATTTTCTCAATATAATGATACATGATTATTGATATAGTGGAAGCTGACCATCATTGAAAGGAACTTGTTTGAATTTTCTAAATACAAGTATACATAGTATAGTGAAATGTGAACTGTGTAGGTTTTCTATGTAAACATTGTTGATATCTTGTTTAAATTTGTTTATTAACGAAGCATGTGTTTAATTTAAGAGTTTCCGTGACTCTGACATGTTCAAAGTGGCGTCAGTGGACTGCACAGTGCACCAGGAACTCTGTTCATTGAATGGGGTAAATTCTTATCCCTCAGTTCGCTTGTATGAACAAGGAAAACTAAACACCCAACGATATCAGTAAGTTTACGAATATCTATCTGTTAAGACTAAGGGTTTTGATAATCTCGTCAGCCCCACATGAAACACTATGTTCTAGCAACATTGCGAAGCAAAAATATACATTTCTTATTTATAAAATATTATATATTTGGCTAATGATATTTTCCTTAGAATAGATTTCAAACACACCATCTACAAAAAGAAAAAGTGTTTTTTATTTCATAAAGTACATGAATATAATATTTCACCTTCCTCACAAGCAAATATGAGCTTATTAAGAGTTCAACTTTTAATTTAGCTTTTGACGATACATATTATCGCCATTTTAAACACATTTCCCCAGAACATACAACGGCTGGTTCCGCGACTCCTACAACCTGCGCCAATGGGCTCTCAGCTTTAAACCAACTAAGGCCAAGACCCTGACCAACCACGACTTTGCTCAACGGGTATTACTTGATCCGGATCCGTGGATCGTCGATTTCTACACGCCATGGTGTGGTCATTGCAAGAGGTTCGCGCCGTCGTTTGAACAAGTGGCCGAGGTGAGCAACAACGTCGACGTTAGAAAAACAATATGAATAGATTATTTGAATTGGTTATATAAATGCTGCAATCAAGGTTTTAGATATCATTTTGGAATTGGTATGTTTTAAAGATAGGAAAGCAAAGTGTGTATTCACAAACACAAGAAGCATTTAATTTATAAACTCTGCTGTCATGTTTATTACTACATATTAAAATCTGTTAATGTTTAGTATTAATACATATCTAGCTAAAAGCTTTATACGTAAAATAATCCCATGAACATCCATCATTAATTAATTAGAAATTTGTCTACTGTTAATTCAGATGATGGAGGGCAAGGTGAAGGCAGGCAAAGTTGACTGTCAGTCACAGGGAAACATTTGCCAAGCTGCTCGGATCCGGGGTTATCCCACTCTCTTCTACTACCCTGGAGCGAGACCGGGCGTCCAACAGGTACGAGTGGATTGTTGCAACATTTGTCTATACACTGTATAGGAATTGAAAGAAATGGACCTTTCAACATGGCATTTCAAATTGTGTTTTGCTATAAATAGCTACAAATAACTTTTTGATAGCTGAGGAAATTATTATTCGATTTTTAGAATGAAATCCATCATGCTGCTGGACTCGTTCAACTTTATACTACGCGTATTTGCAATCATGTAATTTTTCTTACAGTGTGGAACAGTGACTGTTTGGTTATTTGTTCCTAATTAGAGTGTTAAATACATCCAAATGAATTGATATTTCATATGTGGATTCGTAAAACTAAAAATGAAATGAATATTTTGTTTTTATTTTCAGGGTGCTATTGGCGAAGACATTGATACTCAAGATCCCAATGAGATTATTCGATTTCTTAACAGAAAATTACAGCAGCGTCCCGTAAGTAAATTAATATAGGCCTACTTGATTTATAGGCTTTCAAAGCCATGTCTTAGTCTTCGTTTTAAAAGTTTATCATTTTAGCTTTATTTTGATGTGAATTTTAAAAATTCGTTTATCTGATCAAAAAAATGCCATTTTAAAACTTCAAATCGTTCCATTCTCTTGAAGCACTTCATGATTATAGCTCAAAATCTTTTCAGATGAGCTTACATAATACGACATAAAAACCTAATACATTTAGGCCTATATTGAAAATATAAATGTATAAATTAAATTTTTGAATATTGAGTTTTAATATTTACTTATCTGTGTTTCAGAAATTGAAAAAGGACGAGCTATAGAACAGATCATCGGGAGGAGAAATCTCGCAACATTCGATTTACACCAATACCGGGTACACCAACCCATCCCATTGTTATTGCAAATTGATAGTTAAAACCACGCCGTGTCATTGTGATTTCATTTCGTCAGCTCATTCAGTCATATTCATATTAAATTGAAGCCTGAGATTAGTTTATCGAAGAAAATGCATTTCAGATTTCTTATGAACAAAATGCTCGTTTGCTTATGAACATATAAATAAGTTATGTATAACAAGGTTTATTTAATCCAAGCGTCCGTACACACTGTATATACAGTTAGGGTATATCAGTATATATATTATTATAAATGACATTATCATAGACGGGTTTGTAAACAGTAGACTATATCAAGACAAAATCCAGGCGTAATTCGATGTTTACCGATCACATCAAATAGTTTTCGATTTTTCACAAATGTGATATTAAGCATTAATAATAATAATGACTATATGACATAATAATAAATGTTAATTAATAGGAAAACGAGATCTCAAATCGTTTGTTTAAAATGGTCACATGTACAGGGATGCATTTGGGCTGCGCCATTGGGCAAATGGCGCAGAAAAATTACCACGGGCGCACTTTTCGGAAAACGGTGCGCCCGTCATGGCGCACTGTTTTCCCTTCGGGCGCACTTTTTGTAAATGGGTGCGCCCGACTTTTCACATGTTCTTATTATGTTTTAAAAAAATGTTTCCTTTATACTTGGTTAATTAGTTTTTTTCCCATAAAGTACACTATGCAGGTTGGCCAGCGTCAGGGAAAATCAGGGAATTTCACAATCAATTTTCAAAACCGGGAAAATCAGAGTATCTCGCCCTTTTTGGAGAAAACCAGGTGATTTCATCATGGAAAACGGGGAAAAAATCAAGGATATATGATGAAAATGTATTTGAATTATAAGTGAGGTTTTTATGATTTCCTTGAACATTTTCGCTCGCGCCTTCGGCGCTCGCATATTTAAAAATGTCCATCAAACGTGCTTGCGGCGAAGGCGCTCAAATATTGAGTAACTATAGTAATAGTTATGGTTTCATATACCAGTACCAGATCTTTCTATGCCATTATCAATCTTGGTTCTCGGAAAGAATCGGGGTCAAAACAGGATATACAATCTGACTGGAGACTGGTCATCCTGACAACGATAGTTGAAATCGTATTTTGCCTTGATAAATCGCTCTTAGTCTTACTATATGGATATATATCAGTGGGCGCACTGAAAAATCTCGGGCGCACTTTTCAAAAAGGAGTGCGCCCGTGGGCGCAAGAATTTGTCTGGCCAAATGCATCCCTGCATGTATATTTTCTCGTGTAATGTTGCACTCTGTTAATGTTAGTTGTAATTTCTTTCTTGTATTTTTATGTTATAATCGTAACATATAGCCTATTTTAGGCTGAACCTATTTCCTTGGATCACATTGTGTGAAATATGATATATAGCATTAATTTGGTCATCTATTATTGATTTTGATGAAGTTGAACGAGCTGCATTTCTTGCTGTAATAGTTTTTTGGTCAAAGTATTAATAGGTTTGTTTATTACTTTTCTTTGACAATAGTTCTTAAGTAAGATAATGCATATTAAAGGTCGGGACACATTACGACTTTGACACGTGATTGATTGTTTTTAGGTAGGAAATAAGATTTTGTAGATCTTAGTACATTATTATATTTTGATATTACCGATCTTTTAAAAGGGTTCGGTCATGCTTAATTATAGTATACACTGTGAACAAAAACGTTTAATGAAATGTCTCACCATAATAGAAGCGAATAGAAGTTGATAAACATAAAGCAAAAATTAATGTAAACATCATTTGTATTGTATGAAAAACACTCTATTTTTATCTAAATGCATGACATAACATATTGCTCTTGACATTATGTGGCCAATGGTGAACAAGGAGGTAGAAATATAAATGTCATGGAGAGTGAATTTGCGTGTAGCACCTAAGTGCACCTTAATGAAGCTTTGTGGTTGCTCATTTTAATGCTCTGGTTTTGAATCGGGTTAAGTGGTACTTCTTACAGAGGATTTTTTTCCTGAAATAGAGGACCCTCTAAAATGAAAGTTTTGCATCATATGACATAGTTAAGATATTTTTTATGTGAGGAAAAGTTTCCTTTGTCTAATGCATAGCGTCTGAATAAGTTTCGTTTATGACCTGTTGAACAAAAACTTCTAATAGATAGAGAATCGAGATCCTTATATATGTTGATTTATTTTATAATATTTTTCCTTGTATGTTTTGCATATGTTTTGTATATTCTTATTTTAGTATTTATACATACATACAGTACTGAGGCATATAAGTATTTACAGTTCTATTTTGTATTCATATGACAGAATCATGAACAAATTGTTTAGCACACCAAGTATCAACACAAATGAAATCGTGCATTTGGCAAAAATACTTAGTGTTATGACTTACAAACCTAAAGGAACATATTTGAGTATTGTGTCAATTACCGGTAATATCGAAAATCATGATTTGACAAATCTTTCTTTTTTTGTGTGTGTGTGAAATTGAACGTTTTCCTTGTTCTATGTTTATTGTGTTGCATTTGTGTGAACTTTAATGTTACAGAAACGAGACTTTATGTTAGTTGAGTTTTCACAATCAAATTTTATTACAATTTTCACAATCAAATTTTGTTACAATATCAAAGTGAAACTGCTTCTTCTCAGTTATGAACTGCTAAATTCAACTACATGTATCTTCTTCTGTTTATACGATAAATGTTTGTGGACACATATCACTGACTATAGTAAATTATAGTAAATTGGGAAAGACATGTGATTTAAAAAGTTTAAAAGCTGTTATTTATTTCTGATGTGATATTAAGGAATGTGCCTTATAAATTGAATTGTGAATTGTGTTTGTCAGTTATTTTTAACAATAAAGAGGTGATTATTGATAAGGTAAAGTTAATCAGTGTATAGATGAAGTCTTAGTAAATACATGAAAAATATTGGTTTTTGACTTAGTACAAGATTAACACCGCGATTATTGTTTTTCTAGTCAAAGATAACATACGTTACTCAATGTAAACAGGTAAGAACTCAACTTAAGACCTGCACCACTGTTCGTTGACAACGTAGTCTAACTCAGGCGGGGCATGGCTTTTGTTGAGAACTTTTTTATTTGTGTTTAAATTATATTATTCAGTGACTATGGAGACATAAATTATGAAAATGTGGTTTCCAATTGTGTACACGTGTCATGAGATTTATTTTGAGATTATAGTAAACCTGCAAAAATAATTATGCAGTAAAAATTGGCTGTTTTTTACCAATCGAAAGACACTAAATCAGTGAAAATATTTTTTATCACAAAATATCTTGTCCACTTGAGAAATAAACGAATGAGTACATCTTGATTTCATTTGCGTTTGTTTGACTAGTACTTAATTTGAAGCGGTAATTTTGGAGTGTAATCTCTATTTTGACATTGGCTATGACATTGGCGTTCAAAGATTCCAGCAGAACACAACCTTGAGCGATCCTGTAGTGTCTCTTCAGTGTGCTTGGGTTCCCATATATTACCTTAGTGCTCCTTGGGTTCCCATATATTATTTTAGTGTGCTTTCCTCAAGAAAATATTATAATATAATGTTTCGACGGGTATCCGTCCAAAAGAATTTCACCCAAAGAGTTTCAAGATTTTACACTTGACCCAAAAAGTTTCAGCTTTCATTTATATTGTATCAAATCTTTGCAAATGTCAGGGAGGAAGCGAATCGATGAATAACTATGTCTCAGCTTTAATCAACTTACTATTTTCAGTTATAGTAATTTTAAACAAAATCACTTTATCCATAATTTGTATGTGCGTTTTAGAGTTTATGTATGTACTGTAGTATTTTTTTTTCATATTCGTAATATTTAAAAAAAGGAAAAACACATAAATACTTTCGATAGAAAATAACGCTCGATAAATTATAGTGCGCCTATGGCGCACCTGTGTTATTCTAAATTCTAGCTCAACTATCCCTGCATATGTTGTCAAATTGTATTGTCTGTGACATCTTCTCTTTGCCCTTCTTTCATCTTGGTGACATTTTATGATTGGATAATTCATCTGTCAACGCCTATCAGAACAACAGCACAAGCATATAATAATGGTGTAAGTGATATGCGAAATATTATTAGATATCATTAATACATTGTCAACAACCATTCTGTTCTTAATTAGATATGCGTATCTCGAGGCTATCTTGTTTCATGATAACCTCTGCAACAGTTATTATATTTACTTACTGAATACGTTAGAAACTGCCTTAGGTAATCTTATTGCCTGTTTTCGACAAGTGAGTCGTTTAAATGAGTAAAACGGATAATTAAGCACTTAAATAGTGGGTTTTCTTTATTCAGTTATATCCCCGGGCTATTGAGGAGACAAATCGGGGATGCAAATATTATTCTACCATTATTATATTATTGTTGCAATCATTACCCACGTGCCTCACGCATAAAACCGCCCTTTAATTGTGAGGGCACACTTTTGAATGTCCCCTCAATATTGAAGTAACAATTGTTCGAAGGCAAAAGATCAGAGAAAAGGATGAAACGGTTAAAAAAGAGTTTTAACTTGTTGAGTGAAATTTCAAAGTGGGGAAGCGGACACATGTCTTGTGTGATACCAGACGCGTGTTTTGCTGCTGTTCAAATAAAAAAGTCACGAGTTTCGATTAAGGGCTGTGGCCATTTGAAGAGCAGGTGCGAGGGTTTAAGATAATGGAAGGAGGGAGAGCTGCCTGATATAGATATGGCTAAGCTACGTTCATATGTGTAGTATTACAGAGGTGTGCATGCAGGTGTATGTTTGAACGTCGTTTAAAAGCATATTTGGCCAATGCCAGAAGTCGGAATCAGAGGTGGTGGATTTTGTGACTTCTGTAATCTCATTGTTTCCTTGTTGTGTATTTGATGCAATGCCAATTTTTGATATCAATCACGAACCATTCCGTTGTAAACTCTGTCAATATGTTTTACCATGATGTCGCACAGCTCCCTCAGAAACCAACTCATCTATCAGTCTACTAGCCAAATTTGTGATGAGGTTTCAGAGTCGCCTTCATCAAGATACTCAATTATGTTGGTCGATCTACCAACTGATATTTTGAAAATGCATAATTAAGGAATCCAGGTCAAAAAGACCCCGGACATAAAGTCCCCGGACATAAAGTCCCCAATTTCGGCAACATAGGACATTAAGTCCCCGGGCAAAAATATAATTTAGAAACATTTATTTTCATTTTTATTTAATGCATGTTTATAGTTATATTGTCGTAAATGATATTTAATCGCGATATAAAAAAATATTGGGAAATTAACATTTTATTTGACATTTTGTCTGGGGACTTTATGTCCTATGTTGCCAAAATCGTGACTTTATGTCCGGGGACTTTATGTCCGGGGACTTTTTGACCGGATACCATAATGAAGATATGTGATTATTTGAAATAAGTATTCTGTTCTTAGTATGATGTCGATTAAAACTTTGCTATTTTTTTATTCGGTTCAGAGTTTTCTACTGAGCTTTCCGCCGGGAGGGCGTTTCGCCTAACTTGCAAATATGGAGATCTTTCCGCCGGGAGGGCTTTCGCCCTAGAACCGGTGTAACGGTTTCAAGCTACCCCCTAATTATTACCTCCCCGGTAATCTCCCCGGTAATCTCAAAAAAATACGTCGAGGTTACGTTGAAAGATTGACATAACGTTAACGTCGCAATATGATGTTGTTAAAACGTCATTTATAGCCGTGATGTAAGTCGTCGCTACAAAATCCAGTATTAAAATATTAGCTGAGGTAAGGGGGGATTTAACCGGCGGAGGCTTTTCGCCTGGTGGTGGGAGCTTTTCGCATGGCCTGCAAACATGGGGGGCTTTACGGCGGGGATGGGCTTTTCGCCGGGGGGTCACAATATGACGTTGTTATGACGTCATTTATAGCCGTGACGTAAGTCGACGCTTCAAAAACAGTATTAAAAGACTAGCTAACGTGAGGGGGGATTTTCGTCTCGGGGGGGGGGGGTGGG
>LQRL01151448.1:8209-21037 GCA_001703475.1 Hydroides elegans
ACGAGACCAGTGAGTCTGCAATAAACTTATTATACTGCATAATCAATTGCCTATTTTTATTTTTCGTTGTGTCTGTTAACTGGCCGATCCGGCGCTCCTTACGCAAGCTCGTTTATTTTTTATCCTTCATTTTTTTTGTCTGTGACGGTTCTAAGTAGAGGGTTATATCACGTTCGAAACCTAAGGGAAACGCATCTTAAGCGCCCGACCAAGCCGATCAATTCGAGCTGGGCGCTTCGCACCTCCGCACCTCCCTTCCGGACAACTAGATATAACCCAAAACTCAAAAACCGCCGCGACACCTTAACTCTAAGGCAGTGCCCTTAACAAGTGCCATGTTGGTTTTTGGTCCAATTAGCCCTATGCAGTTACCAGGTTATGGCGATTTCAGTGATTACATCTTAATTCAAGGGGTCAATGACCTCTGCACTTATGATGGAAACAAAATTAACCTTGATTACTAGTTGTACCCGGATATCATACTTTTTCAACTTTAAGTCGCGATTAATCTGCGATTGGAAGCAGAAGCGTATATTGTTTAGAACGATCTTTTGTATTGAAGTTGTTAGTTGCGTACATTCAAATAGGAACTGATAAGTCGTTAACGGCTTAAATTACACATACAACAGCTATCAATGTTATCACTCAATCAGTTACAAACTTCACAACAACAACCATTTTGTACATTATTCATCTTGCCTTTTCGTAATACCTTTGAAATTTGTTTATGCTGCTATTCCGAAATTGTCAAATTATATCAGTTCCAAAATGCTTGCATGACACCAAGAAATCATAAATATGATTAACTCGTGTATCTAGAAAAGTACGAAACTAGAAAAAGTTCATAATTCAAGACCTTTAAACGCTCGAAATCAAAATTGTCTAAAATTAAGCTTTGGCCACATGGGAGGCCTTTTCGAGTTTTCCCCTTAACAAATCGTGCTTTCCAATATAGGGGAAAAGATGATAAGAAAAAAATGTTTAATAAAAAGAGCAAAAATCGATATTTTATTTCAAGACTTATCGTGTTAAAACTATAGTCAACGTATTGGCCTGAGATCGTCTTTGAGCCTTATTATTTCCTTTATTTTCTTTGCAATTTTCCCAATTTTTCTGCAGCATATACAACTTCTAAAACGCGTTTTTTTTGCAAATTTTCATCCTAATCATTAAATTATAAGCATATGAAAAATAATAAAAAAGATTTTCAGGATTTCTTCTTAATTTTGATGCATAGATTACCCCATTCTCCCTTTTTTCCTTTGTCATTTGTTTAGTTTTTGGGCCAATGTTTGACACTTTCCCCGAAAGAATTTGACCATTTCTGTCAGGTTCTCTCAAAATTAATTGGCTTAAGAGGGACGTCGACTTGGGTTCCAGGGTCGTCATTGTGCACCCAAGAATTAAATTCTCTAAATTTGCAGCAAACGAGCTATGTTCTAACAGGAAAAATGGAACTTTTGGATTTTATCTATTATTCAATATAGGGGAAGTCAAAACCAACAATAATGATCTACGCGTTGTTAAAGCTATGCGCGCTTTCGAGTTTCCCATAGAGAACGCAATCGAAGACACATTTGTTAGCGTTAAGGCATTAAAAAGCTTCTTATTTGACCAAGCCCTTACTGGAACAATTTTAAGCAAGCAATGGCGATATTTGATTCTCGGAATTATTGTTGTATGGCATACATAAATATCATATCTCTTTGACGTTTTATTTTCAAATTACATTGTTTAAATACACAGATAATGTTGCTTAAATAAATCATATCAATAGCCGGCATCATGTTGTATTTAAAGAATTTCATTAAGGAGAAGAGTACGTGAAAGAAATACATTTATTATACGATGCATCGCAAAGTTGATCGACCTAACAATGGGCGAGAGGTAACAAGATATCATGGCCTCTTTAATAGAGTTGTCATCACCGCAAATTAAGTGCTGACCTACCTTATTCCAAGCCATAAATAACCTTCATTGTTTCATTTGGGCTCACCTCTCGCATTTCTTTAACAATTGCTAATGACCCCAACCTTTAGTAACTCAAGATGCAAAATTCTACGCCATATTGTAAAAAAGAGCGACGCTGATAAATGGAGGCATATTAATCGTTGGAGACTCCAATTACCTACATGTCTTAACTAAATCCACCCAAATGTTTTAACTCCTTTTAGTCCAATTGTTATTATTGTATCAACAGACCATTAATTATTATATATAATTCATGTATTGACAATGATTAATACGTTTTGTGTCTGTTTTGGAAAGCTGCTAAAAGGCAGTTGACATGGCATTATTCATCAAGATATTCCTTTGAATTTAGTAAAGTTGTGATATAGTTAGGATGCATGTGGTGTTAGACCATATTTTTTTTACATGAAGAGTGTTTGCATGTAATTTTTTTATATAACAATAAATGCCATTTGTACGGATTTGTCTTATGTGACTGCATTCAGATCATGTCAAAATAAAAATTACTGTATCTTTGAAAGACACCGAGCCGTGTGGTTCGAGCTTAAATGTCACTATGTCTGTCAGGATTAATAAGGGAAGGATCCGTAACAAAATAGTAATGGATCCAAAGGAAGCTTGGGCATAACTTATCCAGATTGCGTGTATTATAACCATTTCAGAATTGACCTAGAATATTTTATTCATTATAGTACATTACATTTATGTTTTTTGTTTATATCAGTGAACGCAGAAAATTTCGCGCAATTCCTAGTTACCATAATGCTGATTTTACATACGATTTCGCTTTTTGGTAGATGCATTACATTTTATAATAAAACAGAATCAAGCGAATCTACCTATTTAAATGCATCTTTTTATATAATAAACTAGCCAATTAACTAATTGATAGGCATTATGAAGCATCAATGTGAATAAATAATAACTAAGAACAAAATTTCATAACATATATAATGAATATACACAACTTACACAACCATACCAAACGTTGTCTTGTAGTACAAAAGTATAGACCTATGCTAAAAGAGGTAACTTAATTCAAACCCACAATGTCATTTAAACGACCACATGCTCCTCCCCTACCTGAATAAGCGAATGACAATGAAGAAAGATGGAAAATGCACATTGGAGTCCCCTTTAAAAGCTTTCGGGTCTTTTAAAATTAACTATAACAATTATGGCAGTTGATATTAAGCACACGATTTTTTTAGTAATCATTGATTAAATATTTAATATTTACAAATTACGAATTTAATTTTTGTTAAAGTGATATTATTTCAAAATAAAGCATGAAACCTATTTTGGATTTTTAAAATATCAAATGCAATTGAAGGTTAATCTAAATTGATGGTTCTATATTTGCCATAGAAATAAACTTGTTTGCAGAGGATACCTTATCCAATCGGTTCTATAGTGATGGGCAAACATTCATAACAATCTATAATTTGACAATCTAAAATTGGACAACATTATATCTATGGAGTTATCTTAACAATGACCCTTGGACAAGGCTGGTATGTATGGAAATACAAAGTGCACATAGGGTAACGTTTTTCCAATATAGAATAATTCAAACATCGTTAAATAGACGCTCTTACCATGGATGTGTCGTTTAACGTCTTCTCACCAGCTCCTGTGCTGAGTTTTGACGACGATCTATGCGATACGCCTCTCGGCGACCTTTCGGACGATGGGTTGCACACACTGGACTTCTCCCCTATGGATATTTGCATGGACGATGAACAGGATTATATAGATGCAATAGATCATGTAAAATTGGCATTAAATGACCTTGACTCGACTTTAGTAGATGACACCAAAATGGAAAATTTAGACTCGAAATTGAGCCAGGCTCATAATCAGGATACTATTGCTCCAGAGTGCTCTTTGGATACGAACAGTACTTGTGTGAAGGCTTCAAACAAACGGAAACCTGCAAAGCGTAAGAACAAAGCTAAGCCAAATCTGTGTTCGGTTTGCGGGATCGATCTTAAGAGACGTAAAAAGTGTAACCAATGCGCAAAGCAATCAACCAAAATTCTTCAATATGACAGTGGTATCTCAAGCGGCGATGACGTTAACGCGACGTCGCCCGAACCAACAAACGTATCAGAGACGTCTCCCGAACCAACCAACGACACAACGACGTCAAAGGAACACACCAATGACGTCGCTAGTGATAAACCAGCACCGCGACGATCTGGTAGGCGTCGAAGTACGGTGGACAAACAGTATGAGCTACGAACGTCGTCCCTCGTTAATCGCGTAGAGGTCGAACGTCGTCAAACGCAACCCAAACAGTTGAAACCAAAAACGAAACCACCTCCGTTGAGCAAGTACCGTCGGAAAACCGCGAATGCACGGGAACGCACGCGAATGAACGAAATCAACGACGGTTTCGAAGAATTGAAAAATGTCATACCAAATTTACCCGAGGGGAAACTCACTAAAATCACGACACTTCGCTTAGCATTAAACTATATTTCCGCGTTACGCAGCATGCTTGGATATAAGGACGATTATGCATTGACGCCAAGTGACGATGGTTGTTCGACGTCTCCGAGTGATAATCTAAACGCTTGTTCCCCAACCGGAAGTGACAGCAGCGGAGCGGATGCCAGTGCGAGTGATACGAATACCAGCGAAACTGGAAGTACTTTTGGTGGGAGCGAGCGGAGTACGTCAACAAGCTGTGATTCTATGTGCATGGATGGATTAAGTGAGGAGCATTCATCAAACACCTCATACACTGGTGAAAGTAGTGAGCAAATGATTCAGAACAGTTCATCGCGTTTCAGTGACAGAAATCATAGTAGTGCTAACAACCAGGACACATCGATCAACCAAGGTGATGTGTTTGATAATTGTGGTAAAAATAAAACAATTATATCACCGACGCTACCCATAAATACGGTCTCCAGCCATCTTGGAAGTTTTCCATCATCGCTATTCAACCCAAGTGCTGACTCACTCAAATGTACCCTTCCTTCGATAAGTCAGCTTTTCTCATCGCATTCTCAAAGCATTACATCAAATTGATTCATAAACGTTATACTTACTATTATTTGTTAGCAAATAGTAAGGTTTAAGATGGTCTCAAAAAATAGTTATTGGACATCGATCAAAGAAAACAAGTGCAACCGGTATCCTTAACTGTTTATATATTTTGCTATAATAACGTCTTTCAGCGTTTTACTTTGAATGGGATATATTAGAAGATATCATGATAATCAAAAGCTTACCAGTGAAAGTGTTCAATTGTATACTCAGACAAAATTCGCATGTTGCTCAGCTTTGTACAATACGCATATGTAATTTTAATAGTCTTTTACTATATCAAATGCATTTGTGCTTAATCTGGTAAAACGTCGCAATTCCGCAGCAGTTAAAGCGTATCCTTATCTATTTTAAAAAGAAATATCAAATTATTTAAATCATATTAAGGGTATTTACGGCTTTTGGTTGCGCATAGCAGCTTTAATAAAGAAGTGCGAGCTACGGATTGACAGAGTGGTATCCAAGCTATAGCGAAATAGTTCAAACATGTTCAAAATTTCCAATTATGTATCAGGTATATATAGTACACAAAATCAATCTATATTCAAACGAACGATATGGATCGCTTTATAACAGAGTTCTTTTGATTTGTTTTTGACAATATCGTATTGACTAACCTGATGCTTTGATCAGTGTCATAAAATTATGGAACCTCTGTAAAATCATGTCATTCTATCTTGGTCAATTTTTTTTTGTTTTTAAGTCGCACTTTTGTCATGAGTATTTTCCGTATGATGTGTAATGTAGTATTTATAAATGTTTTTGTTTGCATTTGTATTGTGAAGTAACACCTGCAGTATATTTGTAACTGTATTACTTCTCAGGCTGAACTAGCATTGAAATCAAGGGCGATTGCTATGTTATATATGCTTCTAGCAAATACATTTTGTTCTAATTGCAATTAGATATCAAAATGACGATTGTGAAAACATAATCAATCTAACCTGAATCTCGCCGGGTTTGTGCAATATTTCAATAACTGGTTTATTAACCAGTTATAAATCCTTATAACAAGTAATACCTATAATAGCATATTAAATGTATTTTACTAACCTTCATGACAAAATATATTCTTGAATTGTCGAAAGAAATATACTCAAGCATTTGAAACATGTCTATTTCTTAGTTTCCTAAGTTATCTCATAAATGTAACAAAATAATAAGAGCTCGGCCACACTAAAGCTCTTCTAGCTTTTTACCCTGAAAAAAAACGGTGTTTCCCAATGTATTCCGTTAGGGAAACTCTAAACGCTATATATGCGATCGTATTGCGTAAAAAAACAAGGCACTTTCTGAGTTTTCTGAAAGTATTTCCGGTGCTATTTTTTTTAGGAAATTCGACTCGGATACAATTAAATGACACCCGCCGCCACTGGATTTACTAAAATTTGAATTTTGCTTTTATTATGACAAATTCCAAGGAAACTCACAACACAAAAAATGTAAATTCTGAATATAGCCACTCTCCATGAGATTGAGCTAAGAGCGGAAACCAGGGCAAAATATTTTGAATTCATTTTTTTGTAAAGAAAACAGGGCGTTATAAAATTGTTTTAACAAACATAAGAAGAGGGGATGAGCGGTGCATAAGGGTGATAGAGATTATCAAAGACTCCAAAAATCAAGAATCCACTTGAGTGTTCAGCGAAGAAAGATCGGTGTTTGGAAGGATGCCCCTGACCCATATATTCGTTAAGATGGAGAGCTGGGTTAGTATATCAAGTGTATGTTGTGACGCGTTTACTTTTGTGTCTTTGCTTTATTTTCGAGCGATAATCCACTTTAAGTGATTTCACTTGAATGCGGATTCATAAAAACGTGTCCGATAACAAAGGGGCGACTGTGTAATCGCACGTGCTTTTTTCGTGTCATAATTGCAATATTTGTGAAAAGCATCTCCTCACTCTTGACTGACATTTGCATCTGTGAAAAAAATATATATTTATGTTTAAATAACAACTTGATTTTCATTGAGAAACAAACACACACAAAGCGTTGTTACGTGTCTTGAATTCGACCGTATGTATAACGTCCTCTTGGCATTTTATAAGTTGAAAAAAAAAAAACATGCATTTGAAGTGCATTCAGATGAAGATGCTGCATTCGAAGATAGTCACTCGATATGAACGACACGTACATGCAACAATCTTCATTCTTAAGATGGTTTCTTGTTTTATATGATAAAACTATGATGAACCTTAGCTTTAAAAGATCCATGTGACAAACATATAATAAATTTAAGGCGATTTACAATTTAAAGACGTGTTTCGGCCCATTTGCACATTCATATATATCCAAAGCATTTTTTGAAGATATGATTTTTCGGTGATTAAGATAGCTATGTGTATACGCTTGCTATTATTACTGTTAATATTGATTATATGAATTATTGTATGATTTGTATTCATCCATTTTTAGTGATTAGGTACCCTTACTATTCTATTAACTTATCAAACTTAAACCACAGCTATACATCAACCTAGATCTATGCGGTTACGTTAAGGTAATTATGTCAGAATTAAACTATATGGTTTCAAAAACCATATTTGAAGAATGCAAGAATGAGACCTCAAGGTTATCAATATCAAAGGAACTGATATTTTGAGTTAACCAGGAAATTGCACTTTGCTACAAATGGGTCTTAATTAACAAACTGACAAATAAAAATCAAATTAGTCTCAATGAAATTTTCCAAGACAAGCTATGATTAACAAAAACACCGAAAAGATTTGAATATCTTCTTTAAACTGCTTATTAGAGATCAAGTGTATGGTATTAATCAATATAATATTGTTTTGATAAAATGAAATCGGCCTTTATTAAGTATTATACAAGTCAAACAAATATGTCTAATTCGACTTTAACTATCTTCAGACACTCTTTTTTTGATAATTTCTATTTTCGAGAATTTCCTAAAATGATTTGGTAAGCGAACGGGGAAAACCTTTCAAAATATATTGTATGTTTTTTTATACAATATTTATATGTATTGGGCAGGTGCGTGAGGTGTTTCAAACTTGAATGTGAAGAAATACCCCGAAGGCTGATTAACTATATACCACTCTTCGTTTTTTTTCCGAGACTGAATTTGTAAAAGCTTATATCTGCAATTACAACAAGGAAAAATATTATTCGCACGTAATTAACAAAATCATTTCGTACTAACTGATGGTGGCCAGAGCGCAACATGACAATTCACAAATAACCAAAATTAGTTGGCATTCATTAATATATTTTTATTACATGCCTGCAAATTATTTTATAAAGAAATGATAAGGAAACTGCCAGGGCAGTAAAATGCCGAACCGGCCCTCGATCATTCTATTTACAACACAGGGGGTGACAGGGTATTGCAACGCGAATAAAATCACTTTTGTTTTATCTTAAACATTTAAAATCATCAGAAAAGCATATAATAAAAATAATACTTCATGTTTTGAGGGCAATACGTTGATTGCTGGACCCTCGGGCACGGGGTTAGACAGACCTCAGGCTGCGCCTTCGGTCCGTCCTTCCCCCCTGCCCTCGGGTCCATCAATTGAAAATACATCATGAAGAGTCCGTACATATGGAAGTTATTGGCATGAAGATGGGCATTTCAGATGCTCGAAGCCGGAGGCTGAGGGCATCTGAAATGCGCGTCTGAGTGCCAATAACTCCATATGTACGGCTCCTGAATGTTGTATTTTCTTTATTACATGTCAATTAAAGCAATTATCATGTCATTTTAGTGTGGTTTTCATTGATTTTAATTGGAGAGTGCCGATACTATTATAATATAGCTATTTAGCTTTAAAGGCATTGTCGAACGCTTACTCATTCACTCACTCTAGAAACTACGAAATGAATTTTTAAAAGTTGTGAAGTTTGAAAGCTACCCAATACGTACTCATTCAGTGAAAGTAGTTTCGAAGAACAGATAACTATTTAACGCACAATGAACGAATTCATGATATAATTAAATAAATTGACAGGTTGCCTTCATGTTACGTTGGATATAAAATAAATTAGATCCTATACATGTTTATGGAAAAATCATACAAATGTTACTTTCATTTCCACTTTGTCAGAGAAATCGCGTTTTCGCTCGTCATTTTATTTTTTTTACAACTTTTAAACGTCACAACAAGTCAATATTCCATCGAAGCCCAATTTGGTGAAGTGGCGGGTATTGATACGGAATCGATACATTATTCAAAAGATAAACAATATTAGTGTATCTATTTGTTTATTAAACTTCAATTTCCATAACAAATCACTAAACAAAAACATTAATGCACTCGGTGTATGCTAAAAGATATGCTATGTTCGGACCATTATCTTCTTAAGTATCAACTTCGAATCAAATCTCATAATCCCTTCCCTTAACTTCAACGATATATATTGTTTAACCACTAATTTTTAATTCAAATGTCTTAGTTCACCTATAGCAATCGCTGTTTTTTAATAACATAAACTTATGGACACATGGAAGTACTGTTTAAGTATACAGATAATTCATTCACCAAATATATAATAGACAATAGAAAACAGAATAAGGCTAGTTTCAGGTCCAGTCTTGAAAATAGAAATAAAATACATATATATACCTATAAACGAAACGATTTTAAACCATATAATGATCAAACACAACCTTTAATTGCACCATTTTAAAACATTCACCTAACAATGACGCGCAACACATTTTGACCACAGAACAGATATAATTTCAATAGAAATATTATGACAATTAATTTATCATACATAAAACATTAAATGAATATGACCGATGGATTTCATCGTTTACCTTTATTTCAAGTAAATTATCCATTTATGATAATGCTTTTTAATACTGTATATTTACCCGAATCTCATCAAATCACAAGCGTTCAACACAGACTAAGTGAGTTAAATAACGATACACGAGTATGTGTTTTTCTATATTATTGATATTATATATTCAATACCGTCAGAAAAGATAGTTTGTAGACATTTAATTGAATATATTTGAGTTCATTTTAATAACTGATAGGTTTATTCTTTTATATGCCCATTAGACAGAGCTACATTATCACAATGTAATGCGAAAATAAAAAGAAATCAATCGGATAATTATATTAAATGAGCGAAATGTAAAAAAGTGATATCACAGATTTAGGTTTCATAAAAAATATATCATATAATAACAATCTTTCGCTAATACGACTTTTTTCTGGCTTTCAATCTCAAAAAAGTTAACCGGGTAAATAAATAATCATGGAAATACTGTAACTGTTTACACAATCATTTTGATTTCCCTTTAAGAATCTCATAATATTATTTTGATCAATTGGGAGCAATATGTATACAATCTGCACAATTTTTTATGATATCTTTGAAATCATGAGATCAACTGATTTATTTTTATATAATGGCACATTAAATTGATTGTTTAATAATTGATTAGGTTCATACTATAATCTCATATTTATGCAATACAAGGATTGGGTGAAAAATGGTCACTGATTTGTCAACCCCACTTACTTCACTTTAAACAAAAACTCGTAAGTTTGTGTACTGGAACAGAAACAACGAGGGGTACTAAGAAAATTAACCTTTGAATAATCGTGGCAGTAAATGTAATAGTTATCAACATAAGATTTAACCATTACAATATGAGTTTTGTTGTTAAACTATAGGAGGAACTGCTGCATCAATTTAACTACAGCTATAAGTATTATGTTTATTCCTCTAAAAAAACTTCTTTGCAAAAAAAAAAAAAAATGCATATAAAACCTAACATAAAATTGAAGTACCTTGTAAACAATCAAATGGAATATTATAAGGAGCATATCTCTGAATAATGTATTACAGTCAAATATGTTTGGTGTTTGTTGATTGCTCATACCATAAATCAGATACATCCTCCCCATGAAATTTATCTCTCTATAACATACAATTGTGAAAGTACTTCTCGACCTTCATATTTGACTTTCGATTTTTAATGGTTTTGCACCCTTTTGATAACCTAATAATAGTTTTACCCCTATATAATCTTCCCAATAGCACAGGAAGTTGATCAGGTCCAAAGTTATCATACAATGTTCTCGCGGTTTTTTTATTTGGTTGATTTCGGCTTTTCCTTAGACTGCGCACTTGAGACAATACCGCGTTGCACCAAACGGATGACATCCGATTTCTCGTTGATGTATTCCTGGAGAAAATCAAATAAATAATCAATCAAAGAATGATTTTATACTCATTATGATTTGATTCGATTGGCATAAATGTTCGCGGATTGCTGAATAGTTAACTACGCATTAGATAATACAAGAATGCACAAGGACATTGATTAATTGTATTATGTGCTGAATATTTCATAGGCCAATGATCTGAGCCCTCGTGTAGTTGCACATGTGTTATACATATTTATATAATATAATAGATAAACCACATGTATATTTAGACATGGAATGTACAATTCAGAAATACATGTATATCTAAATGAAGCTGATGAGAACATAAACTTCATACATTAACAAAAGCAGTTCAGTATTTTGTGCCGCTTAGAGCCTTTACTTAACTATCATGCAGAATAGAAGTGTACATTTTATCATTATTATATATGACTATTACATACCATACATATGAACCCTTAATTGTTAAAGTCCTTAATACCTGAACGATACTGAGGCGCATGTCGAGATCCATTTCCTCTGGCTCGGGGTCGAGGCGCCGACGGCACTTCTCGGCCAGGTTCTCCACCGCCATCATGATCATGCCGAACTCAGTTCTCTGGAAGCAAGAGAAACAAATTGAATACGTTGGGGTAGGCTAGAAGGATGCTCGGCAGGGTGCCCACAGGGAATCCGTTTCAAAATTCCCTGTATTTTCCATGTGTTTTCCCTGTCAACCTGAATTTTCCCTGTCAACCTGAATTTTCCCTGAAAAATCACGATGGTCATTGGTGCGAATTTTTATTAATTCGCGCTTATTTTAGGCAATTCGCGACTTTTCTGTGGACGATCCGCGCCTTTCCATTAAATATTATTCCTTTACTATAGCTGATCATTTTCAGTTTTTCAATTCGCTCCATTTTATAAAGCCTATGATATAGATTAATGATCGAACTAGTGTTCGCGGTTAACATTTACCCGTGGCCGATAAATTTTCCGCCAAGCTTGTACCTTTTTAAAAAAACTTGAGAATTTATAATTTCACTACATGAGTCTTCGATTTTTCAATCGCGCCTCCGGCGTTCCCATCTTTTAATCATAATTTCTTTTCATATTAGTTAGCATTAAGTCGCGAGTTGTCCAGACACCTTCATTGACACTGATGATTTATTAAGTTTGAATGCAGTTGATAATCGTATTCCCCTAATCGATAAATGTAAAAGGTGATTTATGTAAACGGTATTTCAACGGTTATGAACTTTTGTGAACAAATAAAAGATTATAATTAGAAGTACGATAAACATGCGAGCGCCGATGGCGCGAGCAAAAAAACTGATTTAACAGAATTTTGTATCATTCAAATATCATATTTTACAACAATAAATTAAATCTATGGGTTTCCAGGCATTTTTGGTGACCTGATCGATTTCAAGAACCTTTCCAGTGCATCCAGGACTCGGTACGCACCCTGTTTTAATATAACGTCCTATACATGTAGTATCACTTAGTTAAAATTGAAGTCGACAGATTTAGAAATTAGATGCGCCGAAGGCGCAAAAAAATCAAACAACAATATAAAAGATAATTAGCTGTACAAAATTCCCTGTATTTTCCCTGAATTTTCGACTGACAAAATAAAATTCCCTGTATTTTCCCTGTATTCAGG
>LQRL01151450.1:16987-37427 GCA_001703475.1 Hydroides elegans
TGATTTTTTCAATTGAATTTCTCTAATCCAAGATTGATACTGTTTTTTAGTAACAAACCATGCCTATATATTTAGTTAATATCCGAGCGCCGGCGGCGCGAAGAAACATTTTTTGAAGTGTTGTTGATGAAATGCGAGCGCCGAAGGCGCGAGCCAAAATTTTGAACAATCGGTTTTATAACCCATTTAAATGTGTTTTTTTTTATATATAAAAAATGAAAATATAAAAAAAAAATCTTGCTTTTGCCCAAAAAAAAAGGTTTAAAAGGTTTTAAAAGGTTTTTTTGATGAAAAAAAAGGTTCGCTCGAAAAAAAAAGGTTTTAAAAGGTTTAAAAGGTTTAAAAGGTTCCGCTGGGAAGCCTGGGTATGTTGCACATACATTTAAGACCCCTTGCAAAAAATATCATTCAACTTGCTACCTCCATCATATTAGCCATTGAAATATACTTAACTTCTTTCGTATGCGACAAAACAAATAAAAATAAAACAGTTCTACTCGTAAAAACTTTCAAGTGGGCGATAATACATATCCTAATAACTTCTACTTGTTTTTTAAACATGACAGGGCGATTGCATAGTTAATTATATAGCTTTGTAGTAATACTACATATTGTGAATAGGTTGACATCTTTAAAATATGAGTTAATGTACCTGTTCAAACAAAATTTACATAAATCAGAAACTTAAGCATTTGTAAACAATCTTGGGTGCCATCTGGTGACGATATTCTAACTTCCGGGATTTGGTCATGCTCATGTTTTTACTCGGAGTATGATGAATTCTATGATGGCTGTTTAGCAAAAGTTCTCGACTTAAATAGACAGATTTTCGATGGAAAACATGTAGATTTTAATACTTAAAATACGTTTAGGTACACAATTGATTATTAAGTCTTAATTAAATAGGGTTTTAATATTCACTAGGGTCATTCGAACTTATTTCGGGATGTCGTAAAATGATATTTTAGAAACGGGTAGATGGGGTAAAAAATCCGAATCCTGCCTATTATTTGTATACTTAGATATAAAGTAAGATTCTTAATTCTTAATATGTATTGTAAAGCAATGATCTTCATCTTCGATGTTTCAACCGCTTAAACTCAATTTTTCCAATGGGGTTTTCACCCAATGTTTACCCCAAAATGGTAAACTATATAGTATACAATCCGGCTTTATCGCTCAACCCCGAGGATATGCTTACCGTGATTGCATATCCAACAGATGCTGTTGGAAATAAAAAAGAGAAATTTAAGCTTAAACTTAGATTTTTGGCAAAAGTCACATGTGATATCTGAAATAACGCGGCTGTCGGACAGTACACAACCGTTTAAATTTGAAATGGTTATTGAATCCGTTGAAAGTTACGATCAAAATACCGTATGTTATTAGTATTGTTTTTAAAGATGAACAACAGTCTAATATTGTATTAATTAGAAATTCAAATGAGGCACTCAACAAAAGTTAAGCAACACCTACAACTTATCAGGCTCCCATATAGAACAACCTATTATAACACATTGTCTGCTGAAATCTGTTCACATTCTACTGAGTTTCAAAAAAGTGCTTTAGACGGTTGCATAGAACAACAAATAAGTATTTTGTCATTTCGGCATTTCATTTTTATCACCTGGTGTTGAAATTTATCATTTTAAAACAATTATTCAAAAGGTGGCATTAAAATCTTAACACCATCTCTTGGATAACTGGTTCTTGTATCTAAATAATCAAAATTAAAGATAAACCCCTTTAAATAAAAAAAAAATATGCTGTTAATAATAAGTGTTGCATATCTTTTATTGAGTGCCTTATTTAGTAAAATAACAAATATATTTGATTTTACATTTATCAAACAGGAGTACCCAACGAAAGATTTCTAGAAGTGTGTCTTATATGACATATTTAGCTATGAAGCGAATTATTTACAATTTGAAGTGGTGAAATATTATTCCTCTAAATGAAAACTTTATTCTTTGTTTGCCAGCCAGAAAAGCCAGAAAATCGTTGCCAGCAAAATGCTGCCAGCAAAAACAGATACCCTTCAATGGTTCATGTCAATCTGAAAGTTCACCAAATTAGTATATTCCCATGTTTTATCCCTAATTTGCTCAAAACTGAGGTAATTTCATGTACTAATTGCATTTTATTCACCTTATATCCTGATATAAAGCAAAAAGGAAATTTCAACATTTATACTATTCTGTGAAAATGCCAGCAAGGAAGATATCCCAGCAGAATAAATATTTCACCGAATAAATCGCTGGGTACTCCTGATCAAATAAATTAATCAACAAACAGGTATAAATAAAGTGGCAGGAAAATAAAAGGCTACTCAATATATAATCATCAATTGTGTGTGCATTGCTATCGGCCAGGAAGGAGTTTGACCATAATATACAATTTATTAAATGGAAAATAACAATTTATATTTTAAGTATTGTTGCATGTGATAGAAATTCCCATTTTTTCTCTATAACTTATTCACTTAATGAATTTGAACACATCTTGATTTAATCTGGGTACATTTTGTATGGCTTTTGAATAATTAGCAATTCTAAATGCCGAATGTACTATTTTTTTTTCAAATTCCCTTTATTGCTAAACCATGTTCTCATTCATTCTTTATAGCATGATTTAAATAATAATTGAATAAACCGCTAATCTGCACATAAAAATACAAAAAAAAAACAACGAACATCGATAATTACTCTTAATCGATAATTAAGAAATAAATGTTAATACATTAAACATGGCATCAAATATTGGGATTGCAATTATTTTCAAGAGTTTCCAGGTAAAGTAAAACACATACCCATATTAGACTTGTTCAAAAATAGCTGAATAAGATAAAATAATAACTCATGTCATTTAAAAAGAAATTCTATCACAGGCATTACCCTTAATTTTCGTGGGATATGTTGATTTATGCTTTTGATTAATAACAACTAAGTTTCCACTGATAAACTGTCGTGTGAAACATTAATAGTTTTGTGCCATGGTCATGGAAATCCACAAACACAACGAAACAAGCTTTTATCTGATGGATACAAATATTCGCGGACACTTTTAATGAATATATTCTAAATTAAATATTACATTTTTTGACCACTCATGAAGTACTACGAATGTTAGCTGGCTCAACTCTTGTGTACGACTATATGACTTTCTTAAATCAGTCAATACGTGTATGTATTTTTTTTTTAGTTGAATGAACACATTATTAGAATTTCAGTTACATTCTGATGAATTCATGTCCTTGTAGACATTTAGAAATATTTTGAGTATTCTAAAAATAATGTTTTCGTGCCCTTTAGTTTTCTTAGCAATCTCACCACCCTATCTATATAAAACTGTAGATATTCACATAATATATTGTACATGCATGCCTGTTGGTTACTCTTTATCGATTAGGAAAATAAAAGGTAGCAAAAACTCCGACAATAAAGATGTTAATTAAGGTATTAAGGTATATAAAACACTATATAAGCCATTATGCAAATAAAGGAAGAATGTAGAAAAAGTATATTTAAATGCCTTACTTTATGATATTCATTTTCGCTTTTATTTTGATTTAGTCACTCGTTACTCAAACTTATTTTACTCTTCTTGGACACCTTCGAAAAAAAGGAGTGACTGAATATACCTGATCGTTCTATTGTGGATTGATATTTTTATTTGTTTTGATGTGATATAACCAATCTGTCGTCTTTTGACATAGTCGGACGCCTATACCCTTCATCGATAAAAGGAACGAATTTTAGACCTTACTGCATGGCTTATAATGAAACTTGTTGTCTCACACATAAATCTATTTACAATGTTCAATCGACCTCTATGCATTACAATTCAAATAAAATGTCCTTCATTACGAATAAATTCGTTTTCAAGCGACATTTTTGATGTATTCCAATGTATTCCTTATGGGAAACCAAACACAACGAGCTGTTAGGTACCTTTAACTTCTTTAACTCGCTTTTTTTAGTTTCCTATAAGGAATACTTTGGAAGACAGCTTTGTTAGGAAATAAAAGCAAGTAAAAGCTTCCAATGTGGCCAGGCCCTTAGAGCAGTATTGAAGACTCATGTTGGCATTAAAAATTAATGTCGTTTATAGTAAGTAGTGTTGTAAAATATCATATCACAAGAACGTGCTCTGAAAATGTCTTGAAAGATCTCGTATGCTTCTAATATAGACATTTTTTTTGTATTTTTATCGTGTTTTTCATTTATCTATTATAATATGTGAGTTATGACATTGATAAAGTCACAGAATCATTTTCTAGATATTTCTCATATAATCCAACTTTCATATAAAAAATATTGATCCACAATAAAACGATTGGGCAATTTTAGTGTGTCCCGGTTTTTCAAAGGTCTCAATTTCATAAACTTTATGCAAGAATTCAATATTACACGTATGAATCAATAACGAAGATATGTAAATATACTAATTTCTAATTATAAAGGACCTAATATTATTGTACAAAGTCATAGAGTCGCTCAAACATCCACAATATAATGATTAATGGTTCTATCATTAATTCTTATATCTGGGAATGTATGTAATAGAATATGTAAAAAAATATTTCAAGATGTATTTGATTTCATTTTGAGATTAGTTCCTAAATTCGTTAACTTATCCTAACTTTCGATTCAAAATCATATATAGACTATCGATCGCTATACAAATACGGAACCTTTACTGAAAACACCATTTTCGACCTTAGTGTTTTTGAATTGTTACCATAAAAATCAACTACGTATATTGTCCTTAAGCTCAACTCACAGAATTGCAAATGTTTTGATTTTATTTCAATATTTGACGAAAGAGGTTTTTATATGATATTGAATGGTTCATTCTGCCAGATTAAAATATTGTCATGGTTCTACACATGGGTTGGATGGTCAAACAGCTCCGTCAAGGTTTAAAGACAATATATAGACGTATTCATCGAATATTCGGACAAAATCAGGTCACTTTTTAGTTGGTCGATGATTGTACGTTTTATGACTAGGTTTATTCACATGATTCCAGTCTTACATTTAACATTTAACTCTTCAATTTAAAGATATCAGTTTAATATATAATATAGTTATTGAGCAATTGGCCACCAAAAAGTGTGACTTTCAAAATCGGCTGCATCAAATATTCGGACAGCGTGTATCGAATATTCGGACATAATATAATAAATTGTCAACCTTCATATAATTGTAAAAGAATTCCGTGTGAAAATGTTTTCTTGAATTTTAAAGTGTATTTCAATAAATTGTTAGGCTTTTTGGACCAATAGCAACTGATAAATATTGGCGGAACATAGAATCTTGGCATCAATCATGGTCCATTTTCCCGTCAAACAGTCTTGAGCCTCATTTGTATTGATTAGTCAGGTTATACAAAATTATTCATGTTTTTGCCATTGGAAAGTTATATTTTTGTTACTTTTCAAATTAAATGCGCCGCAAATAATTTCCACAATCCCCGCAATTAGCCATTACAATATTGAAAATCTATATATTAGAAAATCAATTTAATAAAAAAATATTGCTGTAGATAAATAGCAAATCCCGAGTAAATTATTTCAAAATTAAGATAGATGCCTCTTCCAAATAGTATATTATACCTACCAAGGGAGACCAAAATTTAAACGCATCGAACTATGTGATAATAGCAAGCCCACTTTATATGTTTATCTTTCTCATAAGGATATGGTTATCATTAAATACGTGTTGTTTTTTTTAAACAGGCCATATATTGAATGGTACATCCTACCAGATTAACATATTGTCATGGTTCTACATATGGTTTGGCTGCTCAAACAGCTGATCATACCAGGCGCGGATTTAGAGGGGGCGCAGCCGGCGCACGCCCCCTGTTCGCCCTTATATGCAAGACTAAAGATGAATTTGCGCTCCCCGGTTCAGTCTGAGATCTGATAATTTATACTGTTTGCGCCCCCAGGTTAATTTTGTTCTGGATCCGCGCCTGCATACACTCAGTCAAGGTATAAAGACTATGTACACTGTATACATGTACAGTGTATGTATGCATGTAAGTAAGTAGACCTAAACATCGGGTCAATAGTTAGAAAAAGTATGCAACTGCGAAAAGACTAGTAAAAGCTAGGAACATATACACCCTTAGAAACTAATCTGGAATCATTCGGTTTCAATGTTTGATCTTTAATTACCTAATAATATAAGTCTACTTGTTTTAAGATAACAACATAGATGCGTCTTTTGTGAATATTATGGTATACAATTTATGCCATTTTGATAAGATTTAATTGATAAATTTCCAAAAATATGAAAGGAGGTGCAAATGCAAAAGTGTTAAAATCCCATAAGACACATGAATAAGCTTATGGGAATTCCACACATCGACATGCATAGACTTTCAAATTCTTAAGCTATAGAACCTTGAGGTCTGCTTTCACAGGGAGATCTTAATGGCGGTCTTATGGGATCTCAACAGAACAAAATTTTCACGTCATTTTTTAAATTCGCTATTTTGGCGTCAATAATTAGACAGCGTTCATTTAAAATGATACATAACTATTCCAAAATGGATGCATATTCAATACATATCAATGTTAAATAATTATATTTTGTACTTATCAATATATAGGTCACTAAACCGAATGATTCCAGATTAGTTTCTAAGGCTGTATATTTCGCCCTATATATATTCTATAGTGCTTCGGTTATTTGCATTTCGATTAAGTGTAGGAGAAATGCAATAATAATGTAGGAGATTAAAGTTTTGCAACATCCTAATATTGTCATGAACATAAAACCAAAATTAGTTTGTTTGGCCTGATGTTGCAGCGTTGTGTAAAACAAGAAACTGATGCAAAAACATGGTCACATTCTACATTCAATACTGTATGCAAACCATATAAAAATGCCGGTAGACTATTTACAGTCTATGTATTTAAAAGAAACTTAAATCTAATGCCACACTCATACATTCATTGTATTTTCATTGCATAAGGAAGTGGGATAGCGTATTAACAATGGCGTTATTAAGTGAGAAAGAACTAACCGAATTAGCAACGAAAGCAAAGGAATATGACTTTGTTCGCTTTAGCTCTCCGGATTTTAACGGGATACCACGTGGGAAGACCGTGCCTGGACGATATTCTGACAAGTATATCAAGAAAGGACTTCCTACATTTGTAGGTAAGATTGATCAACATTGAGAGGTAAAAATATAGATTCGAGATCTACAACGTTAAATAGTGCTGGCGTTTAGGCCGCATTAAGAGGAAGGGAAGATTGAATATGAGCTTGTTACCAGGGTATTGATTCTGAGATGCAAAGTTGCATTCATAGATCGTAGTCTATTATTTTCTGTATTTTCACCGTCGCTGAAACATCGTTTTCAATTAAAATTGGAACTAAAGCTGTAGAGCACAAGTTCTAACATCAATTGGATATATTCTATTCGTCCAAGTGCCTGGTCACATGTACAACTTTTTAAAACGTTTTTTTTTTTTTTAAAGAGAAATAAAGCTCGAAAGAGCTGCTCGTGTGGTGGGCCCTAATGGCATATCTTAGGGCAAAACTCTAACCAAATAATCATACTGATTTTTTTTCTTTTCAGGCACATTTTGCTATGGACCAAGATCTGAAGTACCCAGCATCAAAAAGATAACCGAGGCTAATTATGGAGACGCCAATTTTATCCCAGCCACTAATATCATTGACATGCCATGGGCTAGCCAGGGTAATAAATACAACGTTGGTGCTATAATTTGTGAGCCACACTGGTCCGATGGCACTCCGCAGCAGGCTTCGCCTCGCTTCGTTGCTAGGAAACAGATTGAGCGCTTGGATACGCTTGGTTACCAGTTGTTTTCGGGCTTTGAGTTGGAGTTTATCGTTGTTGATAAGGACACGAAAGAGCCAGTGTTTGATGGCGTGGAATTTGAATCGGATTTAGTTCTCAGTGAGAATACACCGTGGCTGTATGATGTTGAGGAACAGCTAAGGAGTGTTGATATAAATATAGGGCAGATGCATACGGAATACTCGCATGGACAATTTGAGTTTGCAATGACGCCGAAATACGGAATGCAAACCTTCGACGATATGTTCATTATGAAACAGGCATTAAGAGATATTTTACCAAAATACGGTCTTCAACCAACGTTCATGACGCGTCCCTTCTCTGGATTGGGTGGCTCATCTGGCCTTCATTTCAACCACAGTTTGTGGGACAAAGAAGGAAAAAGCGCATTCTATGACGCTTCGAAGCCCAATAACATGTCCGATATAATGCGCTTTTGGATTGGTGGGCTCATGAAGCACATCAATCCTTTACTCGTCCTCTGTAGTCCAACTCCTAACTGCTTCCGGCGCCTTCACCGACCATGGGCACCGCACCAAGCCGATTGGGATATTGATCATCGCATGACGTCCATTCGCGCGAAAACCAGCAGTGCCGACTCTGCATTAGTTGAGAACCGGCTCCCATCTTCAGCTGCAAATCCGTATCTCGTTGCAGCTGCTACAATCGCAGCTGGAATCGATGGCATTCAGAATAAAATCGAACCACCACCGAAAGGACCGTCGGAGGAAAATCTCATACTGACATCGTACGAGGAATGCATATGCGCTTTAATAAAGGATGATGTATTGGTTGAGGCACTTGGATCGGAGTTTGTAAAATGGTGGGTGGCGATGAAAACGCAGTTTGAAATGAAGAAATTCGCGAATCAAACAATGGTTGAAGTGCCGCCGGAAGAAGAGATGGAAGCTGAGCGGAAAGAGTACTTTAAGTACATATAAGTACTTAAAATTAGAGTCTATATAAGTTCAGAGTACTTTAAATACATTTAAGTACCGATTTACTTTAAATGTTTTATTCATGTATATAGACATTCATTCAAATTACATGAAGAGTTCATGAAGACAATACAATACTTTTGTTTGCAAGAGCTGAATATAAGTATGGGTTCAAAACACGCAATTTAAAAAGTATACTTTATATGCACATATCAGGAAATTTGTTTGTAAAGTAGAGGCCACATGATTTCAAAGTACTGTTGGTTGAGGTGCACTGAGTAAATCTATATCTTAATCCTTGTTATTATTAAATGAATTCTAAAATTGTATGTTTTTTTTTGTGCTTTTAGATATCTGATAAACGATAATATACTACCCCGGCAAAGGTTCGTCATATTCACGTCCTTTTGACGTCATTTATGCACGTCCTTTCATGGTCCTTTATTGAGCCCAGGTGTAATTTTGGCGGACTCAATTTTAAGACGTCGTTTCGCCGTAAATATCTGACCCCCAAAGGACATGCAGTGAGAGACGTCCGTTTAGATCTTAAAGGCGACGTCCTTAAGTCGTCCGCATTTCGTCGTTTATGAATGTTGTAAGGACATTTTCTGACGTTATTTAAATTGCTCGCGCATTTTTATTCAAAAATCTTAAATGTGTTTTATATAAATATCATATATATATACATTTTGGGCAAAAATGATAGATATTTAACTGAATCACCTTATTTCAATTTGAAAACGACACATTTTGAAGTGAAAGGTGTCTAAAATCAA
This sequence comes from Hydroides elegans, assembly GCA_001703475.1. Lineage (NCBI taxonomy): Eukaryota > Metazoa > Annelida > Polychaeta > Sabellida > Serpulidae > Hydroides > Hydroides elegans. The sequence goes on from LQRL01151450.1 coordinate 26,547, forward strand.
AATTTTCATTTTTTTTCGAGGGGCATTCACAACGTATTTAACAGTAAGTGCAATCCGTAAACTGGTCCTTAACTGGGGTCCTAAAACGTCGAATCACGTCCCGGCCAGAATACAATGTCATATCACGACGTAATAACGTAACAACGTTATATTGGACGTAAATTGTACGCCATATTTACAACGTCATAAATACGACTGAAATCACACGTCATCACAACGTCTAATTAACGACGTTGTGCGGGCGTGTTAATACGTCACGTCATTAAAATACGTCACTAAGACGTCATTTAAAGGGATGGGATGGGACGTCTCATGATTTACGTCGTAGCAACGTTCTATTTCCGTCGCGGACGTCGGGACTTAAAACTACGTGGTAAGGACGTTCTTATGGAGTTGTCTGCCGAGTGGGACTCTACAAACATCACTTTCGGACCTGACGTCGCCACGAAGTTTGACTTCTCATTCTCATTTAATCTCCTCAAAATTAAGTGAATACATTAAACGCGTTTATGGTAAAATAAACCTTAGTTGGCAGAAATACGTCGCCATACGTTGAAAATGTGTTGTCACATGATTGAATATTGAAGGAAGTCTTTATATATGAATTTTGCTTGCAATACAATACAAAAGCTATTAAATATAGACTTTACGAGTAAGTGGTGTAAAAACGGTTGGATTCGGGATCGAATCCACAAACAAGACGCAGTCAACCTGTACAATATTTCAATAAATGGAATCGACAGAGTACTAATGCCGACTTACATATAGTTTACCGCCAGTTATTAAAATAATGGACCATGAACACAAAGGAACTGTTAACTAATGTATTGTAAAATATACAGTTTTTTCGAACGTACTAAGATTTTGGATCATACACAAAAAGAGTTCACGTGTCAAATCAAATAGTGGTCATACTGTGATCATAGACTCTACTGTGGAAAAGCATTCTTTAACACTAATTTTAAGAATAATTGTAGAGTATAATTTGACTCTTAGATATCATACAATACTATGAATCCATAGAGGATTTTATTATGAATTCGCCACAGGAAAATATAAATATTGAGGTTCAACATAACATTTTTAATACTTTATTTCAATGAACCTTTGTCTAATTTTCAGGTTAAATATCTCTATCATTCCTCTTTATTATGTATATGTTTCCGATGTTGTTTAAACGTATCTTTGGAGATATTGACGTTTTAATAAAAGCGGTGGTTCCAAATCGATTATTTTGATTTCGCCACCCCGTGTATTAAAAAAAATGGAGTTCACATAAACAATCACAAATAGGTCAATTCCAAAGTACACCACACTAGACTATATTAATATCAATATTGCTCATAGACAAGCGCTATATAAGCCTTCTCCCCTCTCTTTCCCCTCCCTCTTTTTTTGCTAAATGGTGTTGACTTTTTATTTAACAAAGGGTAACGTTTTTGCTTTTGTCAGGCGATTTAAATGTCAATAGTTCAGGTCTCATATTGAGACAGTCTGTCCATATGCACTCACAGTCTATAGATTCCATTGGAGTATACATAGTCATATTTGAACTGTAGTTTGTTTTTCAGATTATTGGCAATAGTTCTATCGTAGAATTCTAGTGTTTATGAAAATTGTTTTATTTTGAGAATATAAAATAAGATATATTTAGAAGTGTTTTTATAATATAATAAGTTCAATAAGAAACATCTTATCAAAATGCCATCCCCGTATAAAGAGAAAACGTGTTTAGCTATGTGTTGAAATGGACAACGTAATTCCTATTCGAAAAAAAAGAGGGGAGGGCTTACACATTGCCTGCATATATGCTTACGCGAGTGAGTTTACCATTTTCTATGTCTAGAACAATAGAATTTTATTTCATTATTTCAGCCCTCTAGGACAACAATTTTGACTTTGATGTGTTGTGAAAAATTCGAAAAAGGAAGAATTATATATCACATTTGCTTTTTAAGACAATAGTTCATTTGTGCATTAAATGATTATAGTTTTGTGAGAAAACCAAAGCGCAAAAAATACATACACGTGTATTAATAGTTTTAAAAATGCCCCTACTCGTTTCAACGCGAATTCGAAATTTCAGCCCCCACGCATTCAATCGCTATCGTCTGCATAGATTCTATATAATGTGCTACCAGGGTACTTAAATAAGTCGCGAGGGTAATAGACTAGCTAGAGTGTAGGAAACAGTGAATCTGTGATACCTTAAAATGCAGCGCATTGTCGAGTATTGAAGCTTCAAATAATGCGGCTATTCATGGTCATTGATGCACGTGTTTTAGAGAGTCTTCGCAAAATTGCACATAACGTGATAAATTAAAAAAAAACGAAATATAAAAGGTGGACGGACGATTAAATGAAAAATACTGAATTTATGAGTTTATATAGGTGGTTCTATTTATAAAGCAAGTAGGGATTATGGTTTCCCATGGGACACGCTACAATGTAGATAAGAAAATGTAAATCTTAAGCAACAAGGAAATAAGCTATTAAATGAGGATGTGTTTTAAAAATCAAAATCAAATCAAAATTCTATCTATATCAAGATTCCGTCTCTCTCATCTATCTCAATATATATTAATCTGAATATCTATCCATCTTTCTCCCCATTTATGTGTTAATATATATTTTGATTTATATAAATATTATTGTCATCCCCCCTCTTTTTTCCTCTCTCTCACGCTCTCACTCTCCATTTGTATATTTTTTCTACCCGTCTTTAACTTGATCCATTATGATATCTCTTTCGCTCTCTCTTTCTAGTTTTTTTACCCGTGGATACCACAATTACTTCTTGATGATATAAATTCAAGAGCATTTTTAATTTCATCGTCTGTTGACTGTTAATATAGAGTCTATCGGCCAATAAAAATTTATAGCCTTAAACTCTCGTAAAATTTTGCTATTTGTATATTATGTAAGGTTATATCGAGCTTAAATATTCGACAGTGTGCTGCCTTTTAATGTATCACCTATTCACTGTTTCCTACACACTAGTCTATTACCCTCGCGACTTATTAAAGTACCCTGGTAACACGTTATATAGAATCTATGCAGACGACAGTGATTGAATGAATGGGGGCTGAAATTTCGAATTTGCGTTGAAACGAGAAGGGACATTTTTAAAACCATTAATATGTATATTTTGCGTTTGCGTTTTCTCACAAAACTATTATCATTTGATGCACAAATGAACTATTGTCTTAGAAAGCAAAACGGATATACAATTGTTCCTTTTTCGAAATTTTCACGACACATCAAAGTCAAAATTGTTGCCCTAGAGGGCTGAAATAATGAAATAAAATTCTATGAATATCCCATAGACATATTTGCGATAGTTTATGTGAACTCCATTAAAAAAAATACATGGGGTGGCGAAATCAAAATAATCGATTTGGAACCACCGCTTTTATTAAAACGTCAATATCTCCAAAGATACGTTTAAACAACATCTGAAACATATACATAATAAAGAGGAATGATAGAGATATTCAACCTGAAAATTAGACAAAGATTCATTGCAATTAAGTATTTAAAATGTTTTGTTGAACCTCAATATTTCTATTTTCCTGTGGCGAAACCATAATAAAATCCTCTAGTTATTTGCTTTACAAGAAAGTATAAAACTAGTTAAGTCATCGTTTATTAACCCAGCTTTCGTGAAACGAAAACTGGGTTTGTGCAATCGGTTGGTGTCCGTCCGCCGTTAGTTAATTAGTTAGTTAGTTAGTAAGTTAGTTAGTTGGTTAGTTATTTCGTAAACTTTTTAAAAACCTATCTCTTCTCACAGTTATGACAGTAGAGCTTTCAAACTTTAACCAAAGCTTCTTTATGGCACTCTTATACCGGCTTGTGCTTTATAGAACGATTGACCCACTTGGGTCGTCATGGTGGACTTCACCGTTTCCGCCAATTTGGTATTCTATATAGAGAAAAACTATTTGCTGTTATACCTATCTCCTCCCACAGTTTTTATAGTAGAGATTTCAAACCTTAACCAAAGCTTCTTCATGGTACCCTCATACCGGCTTGTGCTTTATATGACGATTGACCCATTTGGGTTGCCATGGTGGACTTCACCATTTCCGCCAATTTGGTCTTCTATATAGAGAAAAACTCTTTGCTGTTAGACCTATCTCCTCTCACAGCTTTAACAGTAGAGCTTTCAAACTTTAACCAAAGCTTTTTTATGGTACCCTCATACTGGCTTGTGCTTCATAAAACGATTGACCCACTTGGGTCGCTTTGGTGGACTTCACCATTTCCGCCAATTTGGTCTTCTATATAGAGAAAAACTATTTGCTGATATACCTATCTCCTGCCACAGTTTTGACATTAGAACTTTTAAACTTTAACCAAAGCTTTGTTATGGTACCCTCATACTGGCTTGTGCTTTATATGACGATTGACCCGCTTGGGTCGCCATGGTGGACTCCACCATTTCCGCCAATTTGGTCTTCTATATAGAGAAAAACTATTTGATGTTAGACCTATCTCCTCCCACAGTTTTGCCAGTAGAGCTTTCAAACTTAAATCAAAGCTTTGTTATGGTACCCTCATACTGGCTTGTGCTTTATATGACGATTGACCCGCTTGGGTCGCTATGGTGGACTTTGCCATTTCCGCCAATTCGGTCTTCTATATAGAGAAAAACAATTTGCTCTTAAACCTTCCTCCTCCAATCGTTTTGACAATAGAGCCTTCAAACTTTAACCAAAGCTTCTTTATGGTACACTCATACCGGCGTCTGCTTTTTAGAGCTTTGTACCCACTTGGGTCGCCATGGTGGACTCGCCATTTCCGACAGTGACTTTCATATAGAGAAATACTCTTTGTTCCTAAAACTATCTTCTCCCATAGTAATTATTCTGCTTTTGCCTTAGATGCTTGAATTCAGGAATCAAATCGCGACATACCTTAAGTAAGTTAGTGATTTCGCTTTGTGCCAATGAGATTTATTGACTCCTTAGAGCATGATTTTTCACATCTGGCCAGCTAGCTCAGTTGGTAGAGTATCTGCTCAATGATTCCAAGATCGTTGGTTCGAACCTGGATTCAGCCCCAAACACGTTTTTCATTTTAAAACACCAGAAATGATATTTCTTATATATTTTCTTAAAATATGTTGTCGCATCGATTCAGGAATTCTTTAAATTCAAGTTACAAATTAGACATGATGCATTCTTGTAAGATATACATGTCTGTGTGTTCATACATAACACAGGGGTTCTGTAGCTCAGCTGGTACAGCATGAGACTCGCGCAACTTGGTCATGGGTTCGAATCCCATTTTGAATGTACAAAATATTGTGAGGGTGTTGTTATTTTGATTAATTGTAATAATAATCAGTATTAATATTTTTGATGCAAAAGTGAAAACAAGTAGATGATATGTGAATTACTTAAGCATAATTTCGTGTTAGTTTTCAATCTTAGTGTATATAATATATAAACGTTACTCATTTGCAAGTATTTAAATACATTAAGCTATACACTAAAGCTGGGTCATTGTCAAACCCTTGACAATCTTGTTTATATGTAGACTGGTCTACTTAATCATTAGCATATACTGAAAATAACGTTATTTTTTACATTATATACGGGCTTTGTTTTGCATGAACGCGGCCTTACGTAGAATTCTACCCAAGAGAATACTGCTAAAGTTGCAGCTTTTTTAACAACCAGTAAATTTTGATGGACTTTAAAAGATCCCGTCATACATTTAGATCCCCATTCGTTAGAGTTTAAACGAAAAAAAAAAAAACAAGCAAACACGAAAACAAACAAAAACAAGAGGTTCGCCAAGTGTTGTAGGTCACTGGTCATAACAGGCAGTCAGCGACAGACCTTTAGTTAGCAGGTAAGGCCGAATAAAGCAAATAATTCGCTTACTTCCTCTTTCTGTCAGCATATCATATTAATAGAAATATTTTGGAATTCTATAGATAAGGTTATGTTAAAATTATATATTGCTGCATTCAACACTCTATTTGGGTTGGAGATAAACAAATTCCTTATATAAAATACAATTCTACTCTATAGAATTACAAAATATGTTTATCAAATTGTTAAGTTTACATCTTCTGTAAGGAAATATTTGTTTAAGTTAATTCCATACATTATTTCAGATAAGACTCGGAGAAATGCGAAATCTCAGCCTGGCTGGTGAACCTAACAAAAAAGTTATCCTATTATATACATTTGTAATCAGTTTCGGGTGATAACATTTTTATTTGTTAGATTTCGATTAAAAACATATATGCAACCTATAGAAATATAAAGTCCTAACAAGGGGAAATCTAGAACTTTGAGGTATTGCTCTAAGTTGGTGCATACTTGAGAACATTTCCGGAATCTTTATTTAAAAACTGCAAATTTGATATTTTTTTTGCTTTCAATATCTGGAACAAAATGTAAGTATACATTCTAATATATATAATCATCATTATGTTTGCATTCCAATTTCTATTTTTGAAATTTAGGCATATAAAAACAAACATTACTGCTCTCGGTTTACGGCTTTTTGGACAAAATCCAATGAAAGATACCTAGATTTTGTGGAGGCTATACCGATTTGTGCAAGGCAGAATATACCAAAAACGTAAATTGCACCCTCAAATTATGAACGCATGTTGCGTGCAAATTTGTCTACCCGAACCAATGTGTCTACCCGGCTATGTTGAGCCAATTTGTCTACCAAATCGTGCCGATTTGTCTACCCATTCTTTTTGTTAAATCCAAGTGGGTAAAAACGGGACCGGAATACACATTTTGCCGATAATATCTATCTGCGATATTGTATAATTAAACCTTTTGAAAAAAAACACATATACGTATACGTTTGTGCAAAAGGCAACAAGCAATTACTTACTTGATGTGATTGTAAAACTAAGGCGTTTATAAAAAATATAATTACTGCTCAAAAATATATATTAAATTTATGTGCCTAAGAAATTTATGTGCCTAAAACATAATCTATTAGCATGAAAATCTATTGGATGAGTTAATAAGCATATTGTTTCAGGGTAGACATATTGGCACGATAGGGTAGACAATTCGGTTCAAGGTAGACATATTGGTACGGTTGGGTAGACAAATTGGTTTGGGTATACATAATGGTTCGGGTAGACAAATTGGCACTTAACAAACGCAGTTTGATAAAATTAAACTTGGTTGCTTAATTAATTTGTTTTAAAATGAACGTTTTTATCCCGAATTAAGGATAATAGTTAATCCCGAAAATCAAACTAAACAGCAAAATGAATAAATCATTTAAATGAAATAAAACCTGCGCAAAACATTTTTAAAAGATCGTTTTCCATTTAGATTCTACAAACAAACTTAGATCAAAATTAAATAGGGTGAACGTCTGATATGAATTTGTCTGGCCTTACTGTTTTGGCATATGATTTACATATATGTATGTAGGACTCTATAGGATTTCTACCAATTTATGTACCTGATATATGTGGGCCAATTAGGGTAACATGGACAAACCTTGTTATGAAAACAACTGGGTCTATAAAAGTCGTTGCACTCTTTGAAACCCCTTGCAGACCTTAATTCAGCACATCCTAAGAAATAGAAGTCTATACCTAAAAAAGTCTAGACATCCTTATCGATTTATATAGCGAAATTAGCTACGCTTTGTGGAAAGTTCAACATATCATTTGAAGCGTAGACTATACCTGGTATAGCATATGCAGATAATTAATGTATAAAATATATAAAGATAAAACAATGTCGTACTTAAATGAGAAAGAACTTACCGAATTAGTAACGAAGGCAAAGGATTATGACTATGTTCGGTTCAGCTGGCCTGATTTCAACGGGATTCCGCGGGGTAAGACCGTACCCGGGCGTCATTCGGAGGATTATATCAGGGACGGTGTTGCCACATATGTAGGTAAGATAAAATGACATGAAATGCAGTCTGTTTATATAAGTTTCGTATTATCTAAATGGGTCCTTAGATGAAATAGGTCTAACTTCATGTATGAAAATTAAATGCCACCAGATTATTAATACAGTAAACAATGTAACAGCTCCGAGAATAAAAAAAAGGCATGTCTATGCTTAAAAATGGTTTTAATAATCACGAATCTAGGGAATATCCAATCATATAGATATTCTAGCAATTATTTAATGAATTCTTTAATAAATGCATAAATGTATACATAACCCAAACATTTGACTAGATTACCATACTAACCAGATGTTCATCGCCTTATTCTCAAACAGGAACAACCTGTTTCGGCCCACGAACCGAAATCCCGCATATCGATAAAATCCACGACGTCAACTATTGCAACGCCAACTACTTACCGGCCACCGGCCTCATCGACTTACCCTGGGCTAGCGAGGGTGGTAAGTACAAGGTCGGCGAAGTAATCTGCGAGGCCCAGTGGCCCGACGGCTCAGCGCTGCAAGCCGCCCCTCGGGCTGTTGCTAGGAAACAGATTGAGCGCCTGGATGCCATGGGTTACACGTTTTTATCGGCGTTCGAATTGGAGTTCTTTGTGGTGGACACGAAGACGAAAAAGGCCGTGTTTGATGGATTGGAGTTTCAATCGGATATTGTATTGAGTAGGAATGTGCAGTGGTTGTATGATGTTGAGAAGCAACTGCAAGGCGTGGGTATTGAAATCGGGCAAATGCATACGGAGTATTCGCCGGGACAGTTTGAGTTTGCGATGGTGCCAAAGAAGGGTATTAAGCCGTTTGATGATATGTACATAATGAAGCAAGCACTCAGGGATATCCTTCCCAAATATGGTGTACAACCCACCTTTATGACCCGTCCATTTTCAGGTATGGGCGGCTCCTCAGGCCTTCATTTCAACCACAGTCTCTGGGATAAAGACGGCAAAAGCGCATTCTACGATTCCACCAAACCGCATAACATGTCCGATCTAATGCGCTATTGGATCGGCGGTATCATGAAACACATCCATCCTTTACTCGTCCTCTGCAGCCCAACCCCTAACTGCTTCCGACGCCTACATAACCCGTGGGCTCCAGATAAAGCCGACTGGGACTTCGACCACCGCATGGTCGCAATTCGCGCTAAAACCAGTAGCGCTAAATCCGCATTGGTCGAAAACCGCTTACCGACCCCGGCTGGCAATCCGTATCTGATCGCAGCTGCTACAATAGCAGCTGGCATCGATGGTTTGAACAACAAAATTGAACCGCCACCCAAGGGACAAAACGACTCGAATGCGCCACTGGCTTCATTTGAGGAATGCGTTAAAGCTTTAAAGGAGGATAAGGTGATTGTGGATGCTCTGGGGGCGGAGTTTGTGGATTGGTGGGTGTCGCTTAAGACTGAGTTTGAAATGAAGAAGTTTGCTGATAAGAGTACAACGGAAGAGGTTATGCAAGCGGAACGAGAGGAGTATTTTGATTTCATATGAGTGGATTGTGATTAGTATGTGTAATGGATATATACATGTAGACAATTAGATTAGATTTTGAAATGTCTAGTTGGGTAATTCCTATGTTTATGCTCAGGTCACTAACTGCCAGTTCATAATCGCAGGAACACATGATTAGGATTTAGTTATTTTAGAAATGGATCTTTTGCAAATATATCATTGTATTTAGACTATCCGGCCAAGCGATATTCGCAGTAGCATTAAGGCTCGTTCACGCAAAAAAATCCTGAATTTTTGCGTGAATAGAGGGGATAAATTGCTATGTTTTTATATAAATGTGGCTTTCGAAAATATCGGGTTTTGTGTTCTTTCTAGCTTTTTCGTTTGCGTGAACGCGACCTTAGTTTTAATTCACAAATAAACTATAGATATATTTATAAAATATTTGTGAAATAAAAACATATTTATGAGAAAGGCATCGGGAATATGTATATGTAAAGCAGACAAATGTCAAATGTACTGTAAACTTAAAATATCCTGCAATTAAGGGGTCGACGTCAACGAAACTGGTAAACATGCCTTACTCTTACCTTGAGAACAATAAATCACTCTGAAAGCTATAGATCAGAATGTTTTTCTTAACAATTTTTGGACACAAATATTTTGAATAACATAAAACGCATTGCATTCATGCACACCAACAAGGTTACTACGAGAAAAATAAGTTAAGATCACAATAGCATTGTGGTACTGAAGGTGCAAGGACGCTGTGGTTTGGAACTTAAATGTTTATGTATGTTTTATGAGTTTTTGGTATGATCGATACAAATGTATATCAGACGTAAACTAGCATTTTACCAATTTAGATACATTTGGTTTAGTGAACTTGTTCTTTTTTTGTCAAACGACTACTGAAAAATATATGATAGAAATTATGGCTGTATGATTTTAATTCATGCGAAATAGTCAAATAAGATATAAAATACTTTCATTTTTATAAATGAAATCACAATTCCTTATGAGAAACCACACAACAATCATTTTGTTTTGAAAATTTTGAAAATCTAGACGCATGAGTTTCCCACAAGGAATGAATTAAACACGGTTTGTGAGGAGAAAACGCTCGAACAGGCTTCCCGTGTTGTCAGTACCTTACTTAGGGCCTGGCCACATCGGAAGCTTTTACTTGCTTTTATTCCTAACAAAGCTGTCTTCCAATGTATTCCTTATGGGAAACTAAAAAGCGAGTCAAATCTACCTAACAGCTCGTTGTTTTTGGTTTCCCATAAGGAATACATTGAAAGACAGCTTTGTTAGGAAATAAAAGCAAGTAAAAGCTTCCAATGTCGCCAGGCCCACAGACATGCATAAATTAATAATAATGAATCAATAATTATAATAAGTCATGTTTCCAGAGAGAATGCGTGTGGTAATGATATAATAATGAACTTTAAATATAATGCACTTCAAAAAAAAAAAAAAAAAAAAAAAAAAAAAAACAA
>LQRL01151465.1:0-10921 GCA_001703475.1 Hydroides elegans
GGGTTAGAGGGTGTTGTTCAATTCATGTGATATAAATAATTTGTTTATGAAGTATAGGTGTGAAACGAAGGACTATTTTTTTTGCTGCGAGGTAATTTAGACATAATGTTGGCAAAGCCAAAAAAATAGGTTATTGGGATTCTGAATTAGACACACTCAAGGGATCGAAAATACACAGATCGTGGGCGTCCGGTTCGGTCTGTGGTCTCAACAATGGCTTGTTTATGTGTTTAACGATTAAAAAGAATACATCCATGTTTTTATAGCTTTTTAAAAAACCTTTTAAAACCTTTTTTTTTCTAGGCAAAAACCTTTTTAAAACCTTTTTTTCCAAGACAAAAACCTTTTAGAAAAACCTTTTTTTCTTGTATCGGTCGCTGGGAAGCCTGGGTTCGGGGCCGTCTGGGCCTCCTGAATATCGTGACGTTTCACAGATGCTTCCTTATAAGTTTTGAACATTCAAGTACTGGCGAATTCACTGCAATGTCCTCTAAGTGATTTTCAAACACTGATAGTGGATAGCAAACTTGAGTTTTAGTTAACAAAAATACCCATGTTGTTTCGATCTTGAAAAATTGAAACAAAAACGATTTGGTGCTGAGGTCTCTCGTCGACTAAATTACTGTAAACTGAATATGCCATTTGATATTGAGCGTCACAGTGTAGCATATCGAGGATCGATTTAAGATTTGCACTTCTATTTATTTTGTTCGAGAATTTATAATGATAAACAAATCGTACCATTACATAACTAAATTGTTGAAAATGTTAGTAATATATTGTATATTAATTTTGATATAGACTTAATGTATTTCTTCATTTTTTTTTAGATTCTAGAATTATCATGTCTGCTCCAACCAAAGCAGGGTCTACGACCACGAAAAAAGAGAGAAAGAGAGGTGACCATAAGTTTTTCTTTCGAATTTTAACAATCCTTCACATATAAACAAAATGGAAATAGCTAACGTCCGATTTGTAATTGTATTATAAATTGTATATCTTATATAGTGCGGTATTATATTATTTCTTTTGTGTAATGAGTTTGAAATTATTTTGGGAACAATTTAAAATTGTATAAACAATAGATTATGGCATATTAGATCACAAAAGGATGCTTTTTGATAAATATCAGTCATTTTACAGGAGGGCGTGGCAAGAAAGGCAAAATCTCTTCCTTGACTGCAGAGGCAAATGAAAACCAGGCTCTAGCGGGCAAAATTCTCGGTCCGGAACCTACCTCAGCGGAGGATTCACAAACAAGCAGCGCTCAACAGTCGTCGATAGAAAATGATGGGGAATCCAGGGGAGCATCCCGAGGGGCATCCCCAGGTGCTGTGGCATCAGCAGCGGTTAAATCACCCACAGCGGGGGCCACTGACTCTCATGCTTCCTCCGCGGCTGAACATACCGGCACCAGCACATCGGTTGCCGCATCAGGTGATTTATTATTATTATTATTATTATTATTATTTACAGGGGTGGAAATAACACTCGCCACACTCGCCATGGCGAGTGAAATTTTCGATTGGCGAGTGTGAATTTTAAGTCACTTGCCAGCCTGGCGAGTTTAAATTTTACCGTCAAAAACATATTTCTTCAACACATTGTTGATTAAATCTTAAGATTTTAAATTCTTCAATAATCTTTTTCGGCTCGCGCCTTCGGTGCTCGCACATTTTTTTTCTACATGTATGACAACTTCGGCCACATGCAACTCAAATGAGGGAGCTCACATTTTAATGGTTTTCATTTGGTATATTTTCTCCTCCTGGCGAGTGTAAATCTTCGCTGGCGAGTGTGAAATTCGACTCACTCGCCAAACTTGCGAGTATGAAAATTATCTTATTCCCACCCCTGTTATTTATTTTATTTTATTTTTTTTTTCAACATTAAGTGTATGCATATAGCTTTTACATGTGTACATTTTATGACAAGAAAATAAATTGCGAACATACAGAACATTTTGATAACATATAATTAAAATCCTAATGGTCATCAGCTGATGAAGAGGCAAAGAGCCAAGGCGACAAGAACGTCAAATCGTCAGGTGATGTCGACAGAACCGTTCCGATTATCCAAAAGGCAGCCGCGGCTGCATCAAATAAGGAAGGCATGAGCGCCGCCGCCGCTAGTCGGAGTGGTTCGCAGACTGCAGAGAGTAGCAACGCGGTAACAGAAGCGGAGACTGAGGAGGAAGGGAGTGCAACCGGAAGTGGGGCGACGACGGCCCAGGAGGAGGAGCAGGGCGAGGCAGCGAGCGATGGGCGCGAGGCGTCTGCGGCAGGGAACATGTCGGTCACACCTGTAGAGCAAGGTAGGATATCAAAGAATTCTAGAATCATTGATGATTCTATGTCATTGGTGATAATTAGGGGTGTGACGGTTCGAACCGAAAACCGCGTACCGAGAAAATTTCACGGTTCGGTTCGAACCGAGAACCGAAGACACAAATCTCGGTTCGGTTCGGTTTTTTTCTTAAATGTAGATATTCATATTATTTTGAAAATTAACATCACATATATACAGTTTTCTATTATTCACCTATTTTAAACACATACGGAATAAAATAGAATTATTATACCAGGATATTTTAAGGAGTTGCACCCCGTTTTTTGGCTGTGGTTTTATATTCTTTATCTTCACTCTGTTTCAATCTTCATAAGGCGATGTAAAATGGGAAACATAAATGGACAAACCTAAGGGAGATTAGTAGATGGGTCGGGACCAGATTTTCTGTCCCGGGGCCCCGTGACTCAAACCCCGCCCCGTCCCGGGGTCCCGTCGATACCCCGTTTATTAATGTTACATCGACCCTTGACCTTGTCCAATCGAACTGTACCTCTTAAAACCATCTAGCATGTCAGTTTGCAGAAACCTTAAAACTTAACACAATTTTATTTTTTTTGTCCGGTGATCTGATTTGGGAAAAGGCCGCATTTTACCGACTGATAGTCTAAATATAAACTGGAAAAAAATCATTGGAATTGCAGATACATTAAAACTCTTTTTAAAATTTGATTCATTTTGCAAGCCCAAAATGTGATGGTGTGATGGTACAAAAGCTGACCATTCTCCATCGATAGAAACATGTGAGTAATTCAACAATTGTTATTAACCAACTTAGTAAGAATAATTGGAACCAAAAATTGTTATGAAAACGGTGGCTCTGGTACTTTTTTATTTTATTTACCCTGAATTCGATTTTCAATAACATTATTCAAGATTGTAATTTATTTTAGCCTCTAGACCCTTACCGAATATAATGATTACTCACTGCATTAACCTTTAAACTTAACAAGCACATGTGAATAACTTACATTTTTTGTGAAATATTTGAATAATTTTGATCTATTTTAGCAAACTTTGTGTCGTAAAAAGTAAAGGTCATTAAGGACGAAGGGGCCCAGGGGTCAAATTTCGCCCGGGGCTGGGACTTTCTTCGACGGAGCCCCGGGGTTTCGGGGCCCCGACCCATCCCTAAAATATTTATTTCATAATGTGTCTATTCAATGTGGTCTTTTTTAACATATAATATGAACGTGGGTTTATGTCTGCATCGTTTAAATTGGTGCATATAACATGTGTCAATTAGCAAACAAGTAATATGCAATTAATAGTGTACATGAGTTGAACCTTAACTCGTTTATAAAAACAGCGTCATTTTTCAAATAGTCAATATAAAGGTCTTTATAAAAAAACCGAAAAAAAACCGAACCGAACCGAGGTTTTTTGCTGTACCGAACCGAACCGAACCGAAGGACTGGCAAACCGTCACACCCCTAGTGATAATAGATTTGAAAGAATTTGGAAAACCTACCGGCCCGAGCAAAAACACTCGCCACACTCGCCATAGCGATTGAAATGTTCGTTGGGCGAGTGCGAATTTGAATTCACTCGCCAGCCTGGCGAGTGTAAATTTCACCGTAAAAAAAATCCAAAAACTTTCTTAAATCTTAAGATTTTAAATAATTAAATATTTTTTTTCTTCTAAGAAATAACTTCGTTAACATGCAAATGAGATCAAATTAGAGAGCCCACATTTTAGTGGTTTTCATTGTGCATATTTTCACCTTCTGGCGAGTGTAAAACGTCGCTGGCGACTGTGAAATTCGACTCATTCTCCAGTCTGGCGGGTGTGAAAACACAACCCCTGCAAATGCGTCTGAATTTCGCAAAAAAAAAGTAAAAAGTAAAAATTTGGTTAAATAGTATCATGAAAATTGAAATGTCTAAATGATAAATCCTTAAGGAAAAATTAACATCCGCATGCTGATAGTTATTTTTTTTTCTCGCTTATTCACAGTGTCACAGGTTTCACCCAAGAAACCGGCTAGAGGCGGTCGACGTGGCGGCGGCGGTGGTGGCGCCAAAAAGAGAGGAGGCGCCCGAAAGAATGCCACAGAGTTTGCCCACACAGACGGGGCACAGTCGCAGACCGCCACATCAGAAACAGCTGAATCAGCAAGGAGTTCGCCGGTCGCAAAAAAGCGAAGAGCGACCAAGAAAGCGACAAAAAGCGGCGGCGGTGGTAGAAAAAAGAAAGGGGCAGCAGTGACAGTGGAGAAAGTTGAAACACCCAGTGTCGATAATGATGCGTCTCAGAAAGACGAGATATCTGCTGATAAACAAACTGCGCCTGATCCGCCGAAGGAGCGACCTGATGACAGCAAAGTCGACGAATCTGTAAAGCAAGAGCTGGCGCGACCGAATTCAGATATTCGAACAGAGGCTGGTTACTCTATTCAGGCTGATAAACAGGACACAGAACAAATGCATCAACCGGAGTCGCCCTCTAAAGAAGAAACAGATGAACCCAAACCACCTGTCACAAATATGGATGGAAATCAAAATAAAAAGGAAACTGTTGCTACTGGTGATGTAAATGTGGAGGCAGGAAGTGTGAATAAAGAAAGCAAAGATGAAAAAGAGAAAGAAGAAATTGAAGGTGGAATTGTATCTAATGCTATGACACCTGAAGCAGACAAAGACAAAGCCATTACAAATAGAAAAGCAGATGACATCAAACCAAAATCCAAAAAGAAAACCACAACCGCTTCGCCACGTAAAAGCAAAGCTGCTACTAAAAAGGCTCTGAAAACGGTCAAAGAATCCCCTGAAGGAAGTGACAAAGAGCCCGTGGCTTCTCAGCAAACTTCAAATATGGAAACACCAACTTCGCCACTAAAATCAGATGAATGCAGCAAAGCCGAAGACCAAGAGGGAGACAAAATCATCGAGCAATCTGCCGAGCAACCAACTGAAAGTCAGGAAACTTCAGTCCATGAGGGAGAGCAACAGGGACAGGCTACATGTGAACAAGCAGCAGCTAACAACAAAATAAACGAGAATAAAGCTGTAGAGGATAACGCCCCCACTGTTAAGAAAGCAGCGAAACGAAGACAAACGAAGAAAGAGAAACAAGAAAAAACTACCAAGAAAACAGCACCGAAAGGTAGAGGCAAAGCAAAGAAGGCCAAAGAGTCCATAGCAACACCGGACAAAGTAGATTCTGCAGAGCAGACGTTGAATCAGGATTCTCTTTCAAAGCAATCGACTGAATCAGTCGCTCATGACGACTCTATTGAATCAGCAAAGCTAGAAGAGACAACAACAAAGATATCCGTCCCTTCTGACACTTCTAATGAACCAGCCAAGCAAGAGCCGATAGCGAATGAATCC
The DNA here is from genome assembly GCA_001703475.1 of Hydroides elegans. Lineage (NCBI taxonomy): Eukaryota > Metazoa > Annelida > Polychaeta > Sabellida > Serpulidae > Hydroides > Hydroides elegans. The sequence continues at coordinate 5,680 of LQRL01151465.1, forward strand.
ACCGCTCCTCGTGAATCGTCTACGATTGAGCCAGCCAAAGTTGATGCGCCTGCATTGTCTCAAGATGGGTCCAATACCGAGAGCGAGGCTGCAGTCGACGAAACAGCGACAGTTCCGGATCAAACAGCGGAAACCCCCCGTGTTGATTCACATGAAGGGGATACAACATATGAAGAGGAAGAAACACGTGCGGACTCGCGTGACAAGAAGGAAACACATGCGAAGTCAAGTGACAAGAAGGAAACGCATGCGAAAGCGCGTGACGATGAGAAATCAAGTGCGACGTCACATGACGACGCGGATACACGTGTTGAAGAAAAAACACGTGTTCAATCACGTGACGAGGAAGAAGAAGCACGTGATGCCCTTACGGATAATGGCGGAGAAGAGACCGATGTCGGTGAAGACCCCACTTACGAGGAATCGAAAACGCCGACAACGGAAACGAATGCCTCTGAGGATGAAACGTCAGAGAGTACGCCAAGACCGCGAAGAACGCTGCGAGCGAGAACGCAACAAGTAAAGGAGAAGCTCGTGAAGCGGCGAAGCCCGCGTACGGCCACGAAGTTCTTGAAAGAAGCCAAAGCGAGTGACAGCGAGTCAATTCATAAGTTCATTTCCGGTGAGGATACGGAAAATAGAGAGTCGTCGGCGACTGAGGAAGAGAAACACAGCGCGAATGAAGATAAAGGTAGCGAACAAGTGGAGACGGGTTTGAAGAGAGCTGCTAGTCAGGATAATGAACCTGCTATTCCAGCTGCTAAACAAATCAAGCGCGACAACACCTCTGCCATGAATGATCCGCCGGAAATATTAGTGGCCCTTCCCATAGATAAACACGTGGTACCAAAACTACAAAACGTCACCAAGGAGGTGATGCAAAAGAAAACAGGAGACAAGGGTGCTGCGAAAAAGAAGAAGGGGAAGAAGGCAGCGAAAACGAGTGATACCTCAGACCTAGTGCCACAGGAAGCTTCGACATCGAGAATGACCATTGACGAGATAGCCAAGATGCAAGCATCAAATATCAAAGACGTCATTGATGGCAATAACAATACCAAAGTGGGAGAAATTCAAGTGCACTCAAGTTCAAGCCAACCTTCCGAATTCTATACTGGAATCAAGGAGCCTGAAGTCAGTACCAAAAATACAAAGCTCTCTAAAAAGCAGGCTCCTAAGCGCAAGGCTCCAGCCGCAAAAGGAACTGCGGCTAAAAAGGGCAGAGCAAAAGCGAGCAGCAAGATGAAAGAAATTATCCCCTCGCAAGATGCCGCCGAAAATCTACCCGAAACTGCACAAGATGCGACACAAGAACAACCAAACATAGAACCAACCGCAACCATTGCCAGTGCTTCAAGCCAATCGCTTAACAACGCTACCGCTTCTAGCGCGCAAGACCCTGCAGAGTCACGATCAAAACCTGCGAGATCAACCGACCAGCCAGAACCCGGAGCAGCGGTGTCCGAAAGCGAGAGTGATTCGGATTCGGAGACGAGTAGTGGTGCGAGTGGCTCCGATAGTAGACCGTGTATCGGCAACAAGCATGTGGGCTGCCATGTATCGATGTCCCGTAAGTAGCATGTGCATTGGTTGATAGGATTTCAAGGATTGGGTATGGATTAGAAATTCGAAGAAGTCTCCCGCTGTATAAAGTTTAAATGTGGTACGTGCATACAAGTAAGATGTGAATCAAGTAGGCACATGAAGATAATGCTTCGTGATTTTGCTACTGTTCAATCGCTAGATTTATTTTTTCATTAAACATTCATTCCAACTCGATAATGTAACCAATGGGCATAGCGTATAATCTTTTCTATAAAAAGTTTAATAGCGACAAAAATCATATATTAACATTTTTTGACCACATCTTTTTCAAAAGTTTTGTTAGTTACGAATTCGCAGAATTCATTATTTAATTTCATTTGCTGTATTAAAATTTGTCATTTACAGGCGGATTGGCGAAAGGCGTCGTGGAAGCAGCGAGCATGAATGCCCGCGCATTCGGAATGTTCCTCAAGAGCCAGAAATCGTGGAAACAAAAGGAGCTCGATGAAGGCACAGTGAATCGGTTCCAAATAGCCATGAAAGTAAATAAAGAAAAGAAGAAGTTTATAATGCAATAATAGATCACGCTTTCAGTGTCAAAATATTTAAAAAAAAATATTTTTCCGCTGATGTGATTTTTGACCTTTAGTTTGTTAAGTTGTGCGTGAACATTGTTGTAAAAACGATTTTTTAAAGAAATTTAAGGCGATACTGTATTTTCGAACCGATCTCATTCATCTGGATGAATTTTTTTTTTTGCGAATTAAATTATTATCGTATTTTTACATTTCATGGCATGCATAAAGAACCAAGATAAAATTGAGAATACTGCGGGCTGTCTTCTTTTTCTGAAATTACTTATACAATCACGTGTTTTTTTCCCCCAGGAGTACGGCTATTCGCATCACATGGTCGTGCCCCACGGTGGCTACCTCATGAATCTGGCCTCACCTGATGACGAGACCAGAGAGAAGAGCGTCCAAATGCTCATCCACGAACTCAGGATGTGCGAGAAACTCAAACTGCCGCTCTTCAATTTTCACCCGGGTATGTTTTAACAAGGAAAAATGACACCATTCTTAAATGACCCTCTTTTATTCTAAAAGGTGGAATTTTGTAAATAGAAACAGCAGTTATAATTTGACAAAAATTTGCAATTTCGGGGTTATCATGACATGACGTGTCGAAGTCTTAGAGTAGTTGGCCAATGCTTTAAAAACGTGTTCAATATCAAGGAGGGATCATGCATGTACTACCCACCGTTTTAATTTGATATAAATAAATCAACGTATATATAAAAGGAGACTATATAATTGTGGTATTTACATTAATGTTTATTATCCCCCGTGAAAACGAGGGGATATAGGGTTGAGCTTGTCCGTTTGTCTGTCTGTCCGTCCGTCCGTATGTCCGTCTGTCCGTCTGTCCCGCTTGATATAGGGTACTTTGTGCAGGCGAGTTTGGTATGGAGGAGTTGCGCTAGAGCTTTCAAATTTTATACACGTATAAACAAAGGTATGAAGTCGTGCCTCGTCAAGGTTTCATCTCGATCGGTTGAAAATTGTCGATTCTGGAGCACTTTAAAAAGTGTCGATTTTCAACTTTTTTCTCAGATACCAGGCACTTTGTGCAGGCGAGTTTGGTCTGAAGCAATTGAACTAGAGCTTTCAAATTTTATACACGTATAAAACAAGGTTTGAAGTCGTGCCTCGTCAAGGTTTTATTTGGATCGGTTGAAAATTGTCGATTCTGGAGCACTTTAAAAATTGTCAATTTTTAGGCCCCAACCCCAAAGGTTGGGGGCCTATAGATTCGGGGTGTCCGTCCGTCCGTCCGTCCGTCTGTCTGTCATCGATTCTTTTCCAGGCTGTATCTTTGTAACGAATGGTCGTAGAGACCTGGGAATAGGCTCATATGAAAGGTCTTGGCCTGTAGATGTGCCTTTTGACAGTTTTGGCCAGATTCGGCCACCGGAAATGGCCGAATTTGGCCAAAATGGCCAAAATATCGGTTTTTCGAAACATGAGCTTTTCCAGGCTGTTTCTTTGCAATGGTTGGTCGTAGAGACCTGGGAATAGGCTCATATGAAAGGTCCTTGCCTGTAGATGTGCCTTTTGATAGTTTTGGCCAGATTCAGTCACCGGAAATGGCCGAATTGGGACACAAAATGGCCAAAATAACGGTTTTTCGAAACATGAGCTTTTCCAGGCTGTTTCTTTGCAATGGTTGGTCGTAGAGACCTGGGAATAGGCTCATAGGAAAGGTCTTGGCCTGTAGATGTGCCTTTTGACACTATCGGCTACCGGAAACTGGCCAAAAATGCCCAAAAGCCGTGATTTTCCAAAACATGGGCATTTACGAGATAGTCAATACCCCTTCGAATCGGGGGGCGGTTGGGGCCTTTTCGTGTTTCACAAATACTTCCTTGTCAACTTTTTTTTTCAGATGACAAGCACTTTGTGCAGGCGAGTTTGGTCTGAAGCAATTGTGCTAGAACTTCACATTTTATACACGTATAAACCGAGGTCTGAAGTTGTGCCTCGTCAAGGTTTTTTTTGGATCGGTTGAAAATTGTCGATTCTGGAGCACTTTAAAAATTGTCGATTTTAAACATTTTCTCAGATGCCAAGCACATTTTGCAGGCGAGTTTGGTATGAAGCAATTAAGCTAGGCCTTTCGAATTTTATTCTCGTATAATATGAGGTCTGAATTCGTGTCTCGTCAAGGTTTTATCTGGATCGGTTGAAAATTGTCGATTCTGGAACACTTTAAAAATTGTCGATTTTAACATTTTCACCTGATGTTAAGTACTTTGTGCACGCGAGTTTTGTATGAAGGAATTGAGCCAGGGATTTTAAATTTAATACACATATAAACCAAGGTCTGAAGTTGTGCCTCGTCATGGTTTCATCTCGATCAGATGAAAATTGTCGATTTTGGAGCACTTTAAAAAGTAGCGAAAAGTTCATATTCAGATGAGGAAATGTGGCTGAAAATATAAGATATAATCATTTAAGTACGTGGTATGTGCTTATATGAGCAAACATGCTTATATAAGCATATTATTTTTTAGATAAGTGAAATGATGTTCTTTCTTCACTTGCCTTCACAGCTGCCCTCCTTAAACATTTTGCGTGTGATTTCATAAGCAATCATGCGTATATAAGCATATTTATAAGCAATCATGCTTATATCAGCATTTTAATCAGTAAACTAGAAAGGCAATCATAGATTTCATATCAGCGATCTTCTTGAGGTGTCGATTCAACTATGAATATTGTAAACATAGGCTTATACCTTTAAGGGCATATAAGCTTATTGCTTTAGACAAAATACATGGGGAATACTGACCTAAGTACAGATAGGCACTTAATTTGATTTCGAAGAAAATTTAGTTTCGAAGGTCTACCTTTGCGCTCCAGAATTATTGTCACTTTATTTTTCAAACATTAACATTATAGTCTAGACTAAAATGTAACGAATGCTGACTGTGTCACTGCAAGCAGAAAGTGAATATTGATTATGCAGCAGCGCGGCTTATATAGCCGCCCCCTCTCCCGCACAACTGCCTTTACTCGATGACGCAACTTTCTCTCAATTAAAGTCGCTGTCAATCATCAATTAATGAATGTCAACAAAGGAGCACGTCTTGCCATTGGTCCATTTAAACATGAGTGGCCAATGAGAGCCTAGAATG
>LQRL01151465.1:11292-42720 GCA_001703475.1 Hydroides elegans
AGAGATGGGTTAACACCTATCTAGGGAGCCTGGTGCATTTGGAATTGGCTTACAAAAGTAATCGTGCTTATATAAGCATATTTGCTATGTAAGTTAAATGATATATTTGTTTCACTGGCTTTGTCAGCTGCGTCTCAAAAGTATCTGGGATGTGCTTATATAAGCATAATTTAATGTAATGAAATTTGCTTCACTGGTCGTGTCAGTTGCCTCTCAAAAGCATTTTTGATATGCTATATGAGCTCGTGCTTATAAACGCATATTTTCTTTAATTTGAGGATACTTTTGCCAACTTGTCTCGTCAGTTCAAGAGATGTCTTCAGAAAGAAGTGAGTGATGATGCAAGATGTTACTCTGTGTTTCTTTCATCACATGATCTTGTTTTTTTTTCGCAAAATAATTCGTTATTTCCAAAGTTAATTTCAGTAAAAACTGACCATCCTGCATCTACGAATTGTTGAAGTTCACGGGGGATCCAAGGTCACTGACCTTCTAGTTTCTATGTGCTCTCAGGATCGACGGGTGGTAAGATGACCAAGGAAGGGGGCATCAGACACATTGTGGAAGGAATCAATCGCGGCATTGAAGCAACACATAACGTCCGCATTGGTAAACTCCATCTATCAGTTACATAGAGTTTATTGATACAAATTTCAGGAGTCTATTGATCCATTTAAAATTTGATTACATAGGAAATATCGGAATGCGCTTGTATCTGAATGAATAGAACAGAGGAAACGAGTTCTAGTTTTGATGCTTTCCTAAATATTTTCACATTTGTAACAGTACGATCGCGATGTGTTTACTTGCTCCTTATATAATTGAAATGTCTACTCATATAAGACAAAATTTTGTGTTTGAACTAAATTTGTCCATCTGAGAAATGCATTCTCGGTTTTGGAAATAAAGGTATACCTCTCTCCTAACCATATTCCCACAGTACTGGAGAACATGGCATGCCAGGGCCACACGATCGGCGGTCGCTTCGAGGAGCTGCGTGAAATTATATCACATGTGCGCGACAAAAGTCGAATCGGAGTCTGCTTTGACACGTGTCATGCCATGGCTGCTGGTATGTGAGAGGATGAAAATTAGATAAATCTATAAATTAAATTTCGATAAAAAATTAGAGTTCAACCCCATGGAATTTGTTTTAAGGTGTCTGCTTCCATACTTGTCATACAATGGCTACTGGTAAGTGAGATGATTAAGATTAAGGATAGAACTCCCTTAGTATTATAAGTGATGGGTCGGCAAATTATATATTTAAACATGTTTCTAAATGAAAAACAAATGTAATAAAAACATTGAAAATATAAGATGCGGCTGATTGTTATCTATGATTACGAAAGCAAGGATGTGTGATTTTTCTGACAGGTCTATTACTATATATAGATATAGAATTTCTAATGCATTTGATGTTTTGCTGTTAATTCATCATGGCATTTAATTTTGACATATACGTAATTCACAGGCTATGACTTGAGCACGGAGAGTGGTTACCAAGCAACGATGCATGCCTTCGATAATATCATCGGATTCCGCTATCTGGTCGCAGTGCATATCAACGACTGCAAGGGTATGGAAGAGAAAATATTCAACCTAGAAGTTTAAATTGAGTTTAATATTGGATTCGATATGGTCACATATATTGACTATTTGCATTTCGTTTAGTGTTTCGTGGGCTCTTATAAGGTATTTTTCCAGCCTCCAACAGGGATTTATCTCCGCGTGCGCCCGGGGAAATTCTAACACAATTTTTTCAAATGTCGCACAACTTTCACCCCGATCGCGACAGTTCTTTTTGTTTCGACGAAATGCGTCCGTTATGATTTTAAGTTTCAAATCCAGTTCAAACTTTATTTGTTTATATATAACTTTTATTGATTTTATTTGAAATACATGTTCTTCATAACTGAAAACAATCATATTTTATAAATTATAAAATTTTTATGTCAGCATAATGCGAATGTCGTTTCGGCCGCGCAACCATCGAAACGTATAAAGCTATTCTTCAATCATATACAACAGTACTTAGAAATTTATAATCATAGCCCAAAAGTAAATTGTTCAGCATTTTTTTTTCCAGGTCGCGTTGGATGCCGCGCCGACAAGCACGAGGATATAGGCAAGGGAACCATCGGCCTGGATGGTTTCGAGCGCATTATGAATGACCAGCGCTTCGACCATATTCCGTTTATCCTGGAAACCCCTGGTGGCGACTATGACAGGCAGATTAAGAAATTGTACAAGCTTGTCAAGAAGTAGAGAAAGAGACTGCAATATGATGGAAAATTATGAGAATAATATATCAATGAAGGAATGGTTCTTGAACCTATGCAGAAAATATCGTGTAAAACTGTGATGTGTACTGAAGGGAAGCATTTTGATGAGTAATCGTATTGATGGGGAGTTATTGAACTTTGTAAAAGAATGTGCCAAAATGTGCCAAAAAAGAAGAAAACCCGATGAAAATTGGAGTCACTTAGATGTTCACACAAAGGTTATCATGAAAATTGAATTTGTGTTGTGGCAAAGGAAATATAGAATATGCTATCGTGGTATCTGTAGCTTTCATCGATAAAGAGAAGGTAAATCCACCCTGATCTAACTGTGGCGTAATCAAACCTTGTACAAGAAAAAAGGAGAATGCGTGATCTAAGCAATTTGTACCCGTAATTTTGTTAAGTTATCGATAGAAAACGAAAGTTATACTAGAAAATGATACGGTTTTTGTTATATGTAGATTTTGTAGTTTATATATATATATATTATATTTGTTTTGTTTATCCCAGGGATTTGAGAATTTGTTTGTCCTTAAATGGGAGTGGTTATTGTTTTAAAACTTTACCTGTGACGTATAGTTTACCAGCATATGTGTTATAGTTCCTTTACAAATGTTGGAGAAAAAAAATCTAGCATGATATTAGACTCTATAGTATTTCATATTTTTTTATTTTTATTTTTTTTAATTTTGCATGCAAATGGAAGTTTATATTGTAATTATTTATTTCTTTAAGTAATATGATGAATATATAAAACATCATTATGTAGGCCCTACAGTGCATTTGTTCAATCTGTTAATCATGTAGACTATGGTGAAGAGGTATAAAGCCGCGTTAAGCATACATTATATGTCTCGATATGTTAAAGTTATGATGTTGCAATTATGTCAATCTGGATATTTTCATTTTGTCTTGAGATGGCATGAGCCAGTACCTGTAGTGCCAATATTTAGTTAAGATGCTTATAATTCATAGCCATGTGTAATATAATCATTATATTGTAGCTTTTTATGTTACAATTGAATTTAAGTTGATAGTGTAGGGCCACACTAGGTTATTCGAGACGCAGAGTGTTTAGTTTCTGAACAGTATTTTTGTTACTATATAGGATTTATAGTTGATGTAGCTCATTTTGTTGCATTTTTTTTATTGCATTTATCCAAGAGTATTTCTTTTGTGCTTGAATTGTGATCATATTTTTATTTTACTTTTATCTGTGACTTTGTTTTTCATTTATTAATGATAGCATATGCATCTGTGACTAAAATTTGGCTATTGATTATATAATACATGTACATACAGTAAACAAATATAATGATGGATAAAGAGCTTTACATTTTACACAAGGATAAGAGTTCCTGGAGTAAAAGCCACAGAGATGTGTCATGCCTTTTCGTGCTTATAAGTTATCTTATTAAAAGCTCTAATTAAAGCTTTTATTTAAAGCTCTTATTTCTAGACGTAGAAGAAATGTTTTAATATGTTTTACATTTTATTTTGAATATTATTTAGTTGTTTTGCATGGAATTATATTTTTTTAACAGAATTTATTTATTTTTAATCAGAGGAATTTGTCAAAGAATTACTTAGATGTAACTTAGATAGTAGTAGAGTAATTGCAAGGATAAATGTCACTTTCCGTTTCAAGACTCGTAATTTTAATATATCAATAAAAGATTGAAATCGAATATATGTTTTCTTTATCGATTTTAAAGGGATCCATGATAATTTAAATTTATTCCGAGGAAAAAAAAACAAATCCGAGACATTACATGGCCTTTATTTGCAGATTTCAAGACAAAAACAAAACAGACAGAAATATGGTTCTGCTACACCACCATGTATATGGATTATTTACATTAGGTGTGAAAACAAACACACTGAAAATGGCAAGACCATAAACCGCCCAAATATAGTGACACAGTTAGTGACCTACCAGCAAATAGGCTATGACCCTAAGGAACACTATATTGTTTAATTTCAAAACAAGAAAATATGCTAAAAGTAAGGCAGTATTCTAATTAAAAAGATTCACTCTTAATTATATTAAATGTTAATGTTCACACTGGGCTAAACACCGGTCTTATAGCTCCTTATGATTTTTATAATTTTCTAAATTCTTGCTATTTCAATATTATAAACTAATTGATCAATTACCCAACTCACTATCTTACCACACGTTTCCCAACTCTGAAATCATAATTGATGAATTTGTTTATATTTAAATATCCTTTGATGATTTTGATATTACTTGATTATTTGTTGTTGAACAATTTCATTAATGGGTTGAATGCCATTGTCATAGCTACAGAAGGTACACTAATTTCATATTCTACATTACAGATTAAGGCTATGCATATTTATTAACAGGGCTTGAAACACCCGAGGGTCATTGGCCCCCGAAAGTTTTAGGTCGGGGGCCCGCAACTTTTTGAAACACATACATATAAATGTATATGTTCGGCCTACCGGGTTTTGCTTCGGGCCCCCGGTTATTTAAGTGCGGATAAAAAAAATCGAATTTCGAGCCCTGTATTTATGAACAAAACAAATTCAGATGCTTAAAGACTTTAAGTTCCAGCAAATGATAACCCTGATTGAAACCTTCTAAAATTGATCTGGATGATTAAAACATACATGTACAATATGCAAAACTTAATTTAATGAAATATTATGTACAAGAAATAGCACTAAAACACTTTGTTTTGTACATAAGAAATAGTCAAACTTTGACCTGTATTATATGAAAATCAGTTGCTTTCCGAAACATTCGATTATGAAATACACTGTCACCAAAATACTACAGTACAGAAGCAAATAGTATTATGCGAAAACTGAGTACACCTGTTCAACAACAAACGAAACTTGGCTAATTGTGTAAAATATGAACCATCCCTTTATCACTACAATTTTTATAGTTGAATATTTGCTCATTCTAATTTCATAAAAGCGAAGATAAAGCTTGATTAAAGTGTAATATTTCAGTCACAATTAGGAATTCCTCCAAACGTTTCAAAACTGTTTTAACAGATGAAATCCTTGTCAATACTGAATTAATCTTGATCAATTGTTCATTTTGAAAACAATCCTAGGTATGTACATATTGCCTATAACACAAGCGTTAGTTGATATTATTTTTGAATAAATAGTCACGTTTCATTATACGATACACAAGATTAAACGACGCCGAGAATCTATCTTATTATTGGCTTCAATTCATACCCCCCCCCCCTCCTACAAAAAAATTTCAATCATATTCCTTCAAGTAATTTTCCAACAGTTATTTCGAAAACAAAGCAGTACTTTTCCCTGCGAAGTAGTGAACTATCTTGACAAATATTAAAACACGGGCATAAATAACACATCATAAAGCATATGTAAAACGCTTGTATATGTATTAGGATACATTATATACATGAAGGTGCTCGAAACGCATTTAACCTCCATTCGCACGAAATTACTCATCCACACACGCTCACTCAGTATAAAACATATACATCAGAACCATTCATACAGTTTGTCCACAAACAAATGTGTATTAAAAACAATTCAAATTGTCAATATAATCAGTATATTTTTGCATTTGAAGGTATGTAATTTAGAGTCATGAACACAGAAAATCTAGCATGACAAACTCTTCTCTATCCAAGGATCCAAAGTACCCAGACAACCTGAAGAAAAAATACATTATTTACCGATCAAAAGCTTAACCCATTTACCAACCCATCCACCAAAATTATCTTTTTACCTGTTTATATTTGTAATGGTAATCACAAATTGATATACCTTTTCAGTAAAATAAGCATAATATTTTTTTTCCTTTACACTTTGTAAGTATGTTTGACTCAGGGCAACTGTTGCAACAGTGTCAATAACATTACATTGTAAAGTAAATGAATTGAAGAAATTACTGGCACTAAGAAGAGTCTTTTACTCTGTACCGCCTCATTTCACACAAGACACAGACAATTACGAAATACGACTAATATATCTCGTCATAAAACAAAACCTGTGTATTCTCAATCCATTCATCTTTCAATTTACAAGACGATACACTGGCATACACATATTTGATATCTAAAGGAGAACAGAATTAAATTCACATGAAACGTGTCCCAAACCACGGGGAGACACACCACCTCTTAACAGTTTCTTTGTTCCTTCCCTCAAAATATATCCACACATTTGTAATTCACCTAAAACGCACGTGGTTTATCGCTACCACGTGGCATTGATGGGCGATAACAGAAGAAAGTTTTCTACCACGTGGTCTGGATGGGCGATAAAAGAAGAGTTAGACTGGCACCTTGACTGAGTACTGTTGTTGTGAGGACGGGGAACCAGTAGAGGGAACTGGAACCGTGGCGCCTCGGTGTAATCGCTTCGCCCTGCAATCAGTCGAAATAGGAAAAATATATTTTTATATATGCAATATAGCTGATCATATTTTGAAAGCCTTAAGTTATGCATTTAGAGTGAGAACATTCGGTGTTATTTACGACACTAGTTATTGTTAGATAAAAGGGATTAAATGATATCAAATACATATTTTTACAAAACTATTCCTTGTATTGCTATAATAAATATTCTGTGCTATTTGGAAAATGAAATTTTTGAATGAAGTAGATTTAACTTAAAGATAGAGTGGCTTCCTTTGAAGAAGGTTAAAATAAAGAGCAATAAAATATGCAAATTCATACATCGAAAGCACAAAAGCCAAATATTTTTATCCGTCGGACTAAAATTGACATTTATACATTAAATTTGTTAAGAAAATAAATATTCAGAATAATTCCTACAAGGGTTGGGAGTATTTGAGAAAGAGACTCATATCACAATAAAATGCAAGAACGAGTACAACAAAACCAATATGCGTATCACGATAAATGACTATAACGAAACACAGTAGGGGTTTAAAGATAAAGTAAATCATTCATTCAAAGTTTTCAAGTAAAATTCCATAACTAGCAAAGCTCGGCTAAAGTACATGTATATGTTGAGGGAAAGGCTATTCTTAATGAGGTACGAAAAGATCGAAATCATATTGATCTGAACTGACGAATGCATCAAATGAATATATAAGATACATGAGTAGATTCGCAAAACACAATGGTAACATATAGAATTCTCGTCTAAGAAAGCAGCGCTTTATTATTTCAAAAATTCAAAATGGAAAGAACATCTAACATCCAACATAATCGACAACGAAAGAGGGAGGCGGCTGAAAATTCTGAAATCAAAAGTACACACCGCGAACACTAAATATCCATGGCAGGGTTCCATGCATAATATTTTCTTCAAATTAACAGATGATTGTTTTTATCAATTAACTGTATAATGACTAAAAATGTCACATTCTTTAAACTAATTATCAAAGCTTTCAACTTGGAAAATCTTCTCTTTGAATGTATCTTCTAAAGAGGATATCTCAAATACCCAATTTAATATGTCAAAAGAAACAAAATATATTTATGCATGGAAAACCTTTTTCAAAATATCCAAAACATCTAAAAGTACATTCAGTTTCTCATCAAAACCTTGGCGATCGTGGAGGTTCAGGAATAGTTGCACTAGTTTGCCGATTTATAGGTCGGCTTATTCGGCTAGGCTTAGGCAGAGTTTTAGGCTTAACCTTAGGCTTAGGCCTAAGACTAGTGACTGAAGTCTCTTCACCGGGAACTATTCTGTAAATGTTAAGTGGTGATTTAGACATGCAGCAAAAGGGATGGATATAATTATAAGGTACTAAGGCAACACAAGTATGCAAGGATAAGATTCTCTGTAACAAGTGTTGAAAGTATGCCTGTTAGAAATGGTAATGGTATTTAGTAGAGTCAATTTAAATGACTAGCAAGGCTTTTAAACATAGAATTAAAATAAGAGTTAATTGTATCTATTGAGGTACACCTATTCGAAGTTTCTTTTCAAAATATTCATGTCTAGAAGTTCGATCTACAGTGTAAATTAGGATGTTTAGTAGTTAATGTACAAGTAGTCGTAAACATCCTCTATTTTTTTCTCAGGGAATCATTGAGCTTTTGTTTGCTCCGACAATAATGGGTAAAAATACCAATGTAAATATGATCAATTGCATTACCGGGGTAAGTATAATTAATCATTCAGTGTTCCTGTTTAGCTGGATATCAATTGAAGACAAATTTGCCTACAGCATGTTTCTCTTAATTGACAATACTAAACATGAACAGTTTTCTGTGAGTATCCTTTAAAATATAGCATCGGGGAAGGTTAGGAAGATATTCTACCAGAATGCTTATCCGATCTTATAAATGTAACTTTGTTATTTGTTGTGGAAAAGGAATTCCTATATCACATTTTAATCGATGAGTGGGGATTATTTTTTTAAACAAACTAAGGTGAACATCGACAGGTTTCTGTATAGCTGAAAAAAATAATGCCATGATTAGGAAGAATATTGTTTATCTTTATGATAAAAGAGAAAGTTGCCGGAAAGCAAAACTGGTTAGTGATCGCAAATGCCATTCCAAGCTGAAAATGAAAATACTACCAGATGAGCATATGCTATAATGATTCTGTGCCTTCTAAGAAACTGAAACTAAATAAAATAGTTCCAATGTTTGTAGATGAAAAATAATAAATGTATGCTGAAATTATGTAACTTAACTAAGAAAATACCGAAGCTAGCTTAATTAAAAATAGGTTAGTATGGGATAAACCGAGGTGGCACGAGTATGGGAAACTTTACTAAATGACAAACAAATTAATAAGTAAGAGAAGCCTACTTAATATAACCCCTAATCATTGTCAATGTTAAATTGCATTGGTTTTATAACGATAGTGTCGCTTGAATACTTGTTTAACTACAAGATACCATCAATGCACGAAAATGACCCCGTATACTTCAGAACATGCAGCTAAGTGATGGACTGCGTAACAGGAAAACACAAACTTTTAGAACTATTGCATGATAGTTTAAAGTTCATGCAATATATCGGATTCAATACAGCATACATATATGAAATGCCAAACTGAAATGCTCAAACATTTAATGCTGATTAAAAATGCTGATTGATTATATTGGAATACTTGAACAATCACAAGCTTCTGGAAAATAAAACTATCATGATTGTTACGTCATGAGGGTGAACAAAATGACGATGACGTCGGACACGTGTTTCGTGACGTCATAGCAGGTTTCTCTGACGTCACTTCCGTTTCTTCTGACGTCATAAAGCATTCTGTCTCCTCATTGGTCGAATTCGTGTCACTCTCAATAAACGAAGATTCTTCTTGGATATCATCCAGATTACAATCAATGTCTTCTTCTCTTTGGTTGTTATTGTTCACATTTGCGAGGAGAGTTTTATTGGGTTGCTGCGAAATTGTTATGGATTCGGTGGAGTCCTGAGAATGGGTTTGAGTTTGGAGTTTAACGTACTCGTGTTTATCTGCAGGTTGGTGACGCTCTTGAAGCTTGAAGAACTTGTCTCTATTGTTGTTTTGTAAGAAATTAGGCAAGCCTAGCGTTAATATAATTATTGGTTAAATGAATATGAAAAGGACGACATAATTTAATAATATGTTTGACGTATATACAACAACAGAGGAATGCTTTGGATGATTAAAGCACTTTTTAACATTAAACTCAATCAAATAATTTTAAAGCATTTGGTAATAATAAGCCTTGCAAAGCGAATGAACATAATTTTACAAGATCGCTTTAACAAGACAGGTGACATTCAAAACAAGAATCATCGAAAATTTTCGATAAACCTTACATTTCCATTATTAGAAAAATAGAAGTATATTTGACTAAACCTACATAATATTTACATAAAGTATTAAGAAAATATTTATGTTGCGTTTTTCAATTTATGTTATTGATTGAAATCGTAAATAGTAGCTTGAACGTGTTAAGAAATGTTAGCACCATCACCGTATTTTATGAACATCAAACAAATATTTCAATATGCCCCGATTTCAGATTGCACACACCAACTTTCTTCTTTAAAACGGACATAACTTAGCCCAGAATCCATTTTTCTACTAACATGACATTTAATAATTGTTCCATACAAAATATATAAATGTATGGCTTTTTGTAAAACCTTTTCGGTATTTCTACTACCAATACATAAAGCTAAGCACAAACAACTATTTTCATAACAGTTTGATAAAGTAACGCGATATTTAAATGCATAATAACATATTCTATTTTACCTTGGTGAGTGTGTGGGGCTGTGGGGACCGGGTTTGCCGTGACGCGGCTGGTTATTTACAAAATTCCTACACGACGCCAGCTTTGACTCTAATGCCTGTGAATGCAAAAAATACATTGAAATAAATTTGAATATCAAAGCAGTCACTACTAGAACGTTTAAAGATGATAGCTCCCTCATACTACGCGTGTACGAATAAAGTTTAAAGTTTAAAGAATCCACTTGAGAACAATAGATACTGTCAACATAAGCAAGCTGGTTGATAATTCATGACTTTCATGTCAGCTCCAATCCATGCATTCTTCGAATAATTCCATTAAGAAACACCCCATTTTTCCCATTCCCATTCTTGCCCTTTTTCAACGGTTTTTAAAAAGCTAATTATTTCACTTACGCCAACTTTGCGCAATAGGTCGCCGACGATATTAAGTGCAGATATACGGGCCGAGGGCGTCAATGGCGTCCCTCCCCCTCCGACGCCAACGCCACTGCTGCCCCCTATGCCATTGGGTGGCAGTGGGGCACTGTGTAATACTGAAACAAAAGGGATATTTATTATGTTTATTAGACATTTAGGTTGTCTATTAGATATCAGTAATGACTTTCGTTATAGCTGGATAGAGGGAAATATATCAATAGAAGATGAAAGTAGAATCTTAAAAATGCATATTTATTATAGAAAATACTATGTTATATGTTACCATGTACAATGTATGTATTTTACAGATTCAGTATGTGGTTTTCAACCTCACAGTTTGAATATTTAATATTTTGAGCTCATTTTAATTTCGAGTCTCAAAAATTATAGTTTGTTACTTATTGATCAGAAAAGCGAACATAGAACACCCTGCCATTGATGTATACCTTTAGCGGGCGTGTTGTTGTGTGTGGGCGACGCAAGGATCTCTTCCTGGACCTTATTTGAATCCTCCGTCTGGATATCCACTTCCTTCTTGTCTCCAGACACGGGGGAGGCGGAGGAGTCGAGAGATGTGCACGAGGGGGACTTGGGGATTTGGTTGACCAGGTCAGCTTCCTTTTTCTTTTGCACGCCGAGCTCTTGGCGTAAATCTGGAGGAATAAAAGGAAAAGATTATGTATTTAAGAGGTGAACAAGAGCGAAAGTGGAGCTTAAGGTGTAAATGAAGAGTAAGGATCTCTTCTTGAAGCTCATTGGAATCTTGGGATAGATTGGGGGTTAGTAGGGTAGTGTTGTGGGCTCTATGGAGGGGAAAATACGATAAAGAGGGTTGCGAATTCGGTTGCAGAGAGTGGCTAGTTCATAATAACCTTGCTATTTGGGTATTTGTGTTTCTTGAAATGGTTCTATAAAATATCAATAATACTGACCATGTATTTAACGAGTTTTATAGTTTTTTTTTGCGATTCCTAACCATAATCAAAATCGGATACAAATACCTGCATTGTTATCCTAAAGTTTACATGTCATAGTGTGTTAATTTAACACTCATTAATGAGGTTGCCCAAAATATCATGTTGTTTGTTTGCGTGGTGTCTGGGCGATTCGCGACTTTTTAGTTAATTCGCGACTTTCATTTTGGACAATTCGCGACTTTGCCCTGGATGATTCGCGACTTTGTTCTGGACGATTCGCGACTTTTACTTTGGTCAATTCGTGACTTTTTTTTCAAAAAACATTTACACAAGAAATATTATTTTCATAGCTGGTTTTTATCTTAATGAAAACAAAAGGAATAAGAACTTTCAATTTGAAATATAATTCCTTTATTTCTTTTCTCCATTTATACTTAGCATAGGGTCTTCGTTTTCTTTTTATATGTTAGACGAATATTTTAAATTGCAATAACATTTGTATACGATGACACTTAAAATGTATCTGGTTTTCATCTACATGTAAATGTTTATAAAATAGCAATTAGTGGTAAATGACACTAACAACATAGGTATCACATCAAAGTGCTACCCTCAAATCTATATACCGGTACATATACGTTGTTACATTCAATTGCAATTTTACTAGGCCTAACTGAATAAACATACATATCATAAGCTTACCAAGTGATATTGAGCATACAATTTTAGGTAATATTCTATAATAATGATTATTTGTATATACATGTAGTTCAAAGCTTTACTTCTGTGATATTTGTTTCAATCTCATTTGGTTATTCTATTTTGATACGGTTATGAAACAAAAAAAAATGTTAAATTCTTAATATGAATATTTTGGACGATTCGCGACTTTTTTTGTCGCGAATCGTCCAAAATGAAAGTCGCGAATCGTCCAAAGTGAAAGTCGCCAATTGACCAAAATGAAAATTCGCAAAAGTCGCGAATTGACCAGTCGCGAATTTGTCAAGTCGCGAATTGTCCATAACTCGTTTGCGTATACTCATTATCGTGTGTACACCGCTGATTGATTCTTGACACCTTGTCACTTCAGCAAACATATCAGAGCATGATCCCCCTTTGAGCTCTCGATGCTTGTGGCATGCATGAACAACTTATAATGCATAAGCAATTGCCAGATATTCCCAAGCACTCGTCACTATGAGTAAACATACCCACTTTACTCAATTTTAACTTTTAATTGTGGACAAACAATTATATGCAGAGATGCCCTTTTGACCGATCTGCGGTCGCGATTGTCATCTAAACGACTTCTCGCATATGAAAGTTAATAAAATCCGCGTCATTCCAAAAAAAGGAGCGTAAAAGGTAAATCGAAACTGCTCACCGAACGCATTATATGAGCGAAAACGTGACTGCTGACTCTATATGTTTCACAAATTGTGTCATTTATACCCCAAGCTTTGAGACAACATAAATACAAAATGAAGATTCTAACCTCGCGCCTCATCTTTGAGTCGTTGCACGGTGATGGACAGTGTTTCTCTCTCCTCGAGCTCATTCTCAAGGAAAGCGTTTCGCTCAATCGCCTGTAAATCGAAAAAAAAAAGAAACAATTAATTTAGACTATATCATGAAATCATATTTATCATAGGATGCCATTTCTTTATTGCTCACGTATTTTCTAACCTTCTCTGGGAATCGACAGAGGATGGTCAGGGTTCTTAATTTTTTTGATGGATACAAATGCTCGCGAATCGCTAATTGGGTTATAATTTATAAGAAACAAATAACCAAACGCTCGTCCGTCATACTGGTCTGATTATTTGTTTTTGCCCCAAAAGATACATAATGTTCAAACGCTAAGGACACAACAATAACTTGACGTGCCAAACGTTAATCCCATTTTCCGGGTTAAACTATCAACATCGCCAAGATCTTACATTATCGGATCCCCTTATTTCTTGCTATACTGTGTAACAGAGAGATAAACGATTGACACTTTCAGGAAACTTGGCACCGAATTAATCATTGTTTTTGGGTTCAACATAATAATAACCCCGATTCTTACACAATTTGACAATTATTCACCTCAATAAATGCGACAGTGCAATGGTCTTGAGCCAACACTTCATATAATAGGGGTCTATGTGCAAAAAAAGAAAAAAATAAATAAAAAATACATTATCTTGTTGAAAACTTCAAATATGACCCTTCCATTGATGTGATATAGTGATAATAAATGTTTTAGATGGATCGAGAGAAAACTATTTTTTTTTTTTGCGAATTCGACATGAACATTTTACCTGATTAATAAACAGCCGCTATTATGTTTTCAAAATACGAAACCTGGGAAACTTTCTTGCATAGAACCCCTGGACTCACAAAAGCTCCATATCCCTATTACCTCGCTTGACATAAAAATTGTTTTCACAGCATGGTAAACAATAAGTCAATACATTGTATGTATGTATGTAGGTAAAAAAGAGCGCCATGTAAATAAACATTGATCTGGAGTCTCAATGAGTGTCATTGACTTAACTGGAACATGTTCGTAATCTATTATCATTGCTTTGATTGCATGAAGAAAAACAGAAAAATTACTTATTGAGCTCTGCATAAGCTTTGTTTATGGAAGAGTGCATGTTATTAACTTGGGATATTCCTTATGTTCATTTTTATTCTTCTGTGGCATTCCGGTAATTATAGGTTAATAACTGACTTACATTCACAACTCTAGTTAGGTTGCACGATTATGATTTGTCTATATGAATTGTCTATCATTCCATTGTTATCATTGATTTAAATTTCTAATATTCATATGTAAAATCATTTGAAAACTTTGGAAATACATGAAGTCTATTTCTTTCAACAAGGTTATCAGCGAACTTTTTTTTTGCAATAGCAACCAAAGTCACAAGATTAATCGATCCCCCTCGAAACTTTAATAGTGTGCAACAATACTACACATTTGCATTTATGAACACCTCCCATATATTTTTTTTTCATTTACAAGCTCCTAATGACATCAATTTTCGCTTTATCGAGGGGAGCGATAATGAAAGAAAAGATCAATGCTCTAAATACGACAGCCAATTATCACTACTTCATGCTGCGTTTTCATGAATGCAGCTGACAATACGAAGGTAGTGCTTCATGCATCAAGAGAGCGGTCGCGTGGAAGTAATAATGGGGGTTACGGCTTGATTAGCCTTGTTAATATGTTCGATGGATGTGTATTATCTTTTATCATATATTAAATAATTTGTTTTCGAGGGTTATCTTCGAAAACGAAGAAATGTACAAATGTGTTATCCTACTTTATTTTCGTAAAAGCAGCTAAACCAAAATCTGTTTTTCAAATGTTTCTTTACATTTTGAGGTATCTATTAAATGGTTAAAAGCTTTTTTCTATAAATAAAATGACTGACTTTACACTAAAGATGACCCATGCATGATTGTCAAATGTGAAACAATCCAAGTACGCGTTTCACGGATTATTTTTGAAACATTTGGCCCTGGATTTTGAGCCAGCTGATTGAAATTTAAGCCATTCCTGTCACACGGAGGTATTTCTATCCCGGCCCTAGGCAGTCATTTACAAGGCAATGAGTAATCAATCGCACATAAATAATTGTTGACATTATGCTAAGGGCAAATTAACCTTTGCTAAATGACTGCATTCAAAGCGTTTTGAAAATCTTACCTGATTCAGACGTGAT
The DNA here is from genome assembly GCA_001703475.1 of Hydroides elegans. Classification (NCBI taxonomy): domain Eukaryota; kingdom Metazoa; phylum Annelida; class Polychaeta; order Sabellida; family Serpulidae; genus Hydroides; species Hydroides elegans. The sequence goes on from LQRL01151465.1 coordinate 26,830, forward strand.
TCGAAATCTTCTAATGATACCACTGTAGCTCTGTAAAAATAAAATTAATTATTACAATAAAGTCATACAATGTAAATGGCTCATTCTTCATATGCAAACCATTCAACATAGATACAACAAGTAGGGTCAGTGAAACTGACTAAGTCCCCCGCCGTCCCAATCCGTGCAACGGCATTTTAAGTCGCACGACCGAGTTCCCTGGCTTATAACAAAACCAATACCCAGGTGCACAACTTCAATATATATTCTTTCATTTTAGAAAGTTTCATTCGATTCTGCCCAGTAGATGTGGAGTTCGGTCGCGGAATAGTAAACTCTAAATTGTGTTGAAATTCCTCATTTTTGACCAAGTCGTACGACCCCAATTTTGGTCGCACGACAAAACCAATACCCAGGTGCACAACTGCAATATATATTCTTTCATTGTAGAAAGTTTCATTCGATTCTGCCCAGTAGTTTTGGAGTTCGGTCGCGCAATAGAAACCCCACTGAAAAGTGGACGGCCAGACAGACGGACAGACAGACAGACAGACCCGGATCCAATAGTCCCCCGCTATCGCGCCACGCGGCGGGCGGGGGACTAATAATTTAACCATATTTTTTTCAATATTCTATTTTTTGAATGATCGGAATTAAAATCCCAAAATAAATGGACATGTTAATTCATTCGATATGCACCGAATAAGCCACAAATATGTTGGGGTTTATTAGTCTATTGCCTTATTGCTACTTTATACAACTGTAAAATGCTAGTGTTTAATGTTTGAGATCATGCATTGCAATAAAAACATTTGATGTCAAGCGCAGCACTACTTAAAACACCTTAGACCATATGATCGAAAATTGGCGGGATTTTCAGAGATTTTTCGGATGTTTGGTCAACTTTCTCATTAACTGGGTTTAGCATTTAAATGGTTCTGATATTATTTTAATGGGCTTTTAGCACTGTTCTTAAACACATAACGTTATTTCAATATCGATGCATGCGATCAAGAACATAGCCATTATAAATATGAAAAATGTGTCTGTGGCATGATCGAAAAATGGCGGACTCAAGGTAATGTAAGGTTTCAGAGAATAAAATATCACAAAAGTGTTTTTTTTTAATTATTTTATTCTCTTATTGTTTCTGCAATATTTCAATGCATTAAGTGTAGCAGAAATTATTTTCTAGAATTATATGGCCTAACTTTGATCTCACAGTGTATCAAGGTAAAATATAAATATCTTTTAATTGTAAAGTGCGAAGGACTGGTATATATGTATAAAAAATTAGTTAAGCAACAAACTATAATGAATGTATAAGGTATAAAACATAGAAAATATAATAGTAATTGCTCAACCAACTATTCAAATCACTCTGAAATTCAGATTGTCCTTCGTGATGTTAACAACGGTCTTTTCCACATGATCAGTCTATCTTATCGGGATGATATTACATATGTTCTTTGTAGGAAAGTATCCAAATTCATAAACGCATGTAAGCGGATGTCATAACGTTATTGTTCGTGCTTTTCAGATAAATTAACATATAATATGACTATGTAGGTCATTATTATATTAATGATTCACATCACGAGTTTCTTGAAACAGTGAATATCCATTCAGTTTTTTTTATATTCTTAATCGTTTTGATGAATTTTATATGTTAAAACGATATACTATTGTTATTAAATCTTCTGTTCGAGTTTTATTATGTTTTGTGCATTTTATCTTTGAGAGCATCTTGGTCCGCCACTTTTCGATCATGACACAGACACATTTTTCTGATTTATAATAGCTAAGTTCTTGATCGCATGCAACGATATTTAAATAACGTTATGTGTTTTAGAACAGTGATGAAAGCCCATTAAAATAATATCAGAACCATTTAAATGTTAAACCCAGTTAATGAGATAGTTGACCAAATATCCGAATAATCTCTGAAAATCCCGCCAATTTTCGATCATATGGTCTACATTAATATATCAAATTATAATACGACACTACAGCCAAATAATTTAGACGAATTGCCACTTGTTAGTGTCAAAAATATTGGATTTCCGCTCAAAAGCACTCCAAGACCACATGGAAACAACTAATCATTTCAAGCAACTATCAAGATTAGCAAGATTTTTTCATACATTAAGCAAAATGTAGCTATTTTCATTATTTTATATATTTCTTTATTAACATTTTTATGCATTTTAGCTTGAAAATGTCTTGCATGTATTGACCACGTGAGAGAGACAAAATACAAGACATGGTCTCATTTATTTTATTTGTTAGATTTCGACCCATGTTAATTGGCAGCTTTAACTTGAGACTTCAGGTGGGGTTCATAAATTATATGCGTGATGTAAGTAATACTGCCACAGGCAAAGGTACTTTAACTACGCATTACAACAACGATAATCACACTTTAACCATTATTGTATATTATGTTATTTGAACGTTCTTCTACACTTCAGACTACGGCTTAGACGAAAACCATATTTTATTGAATATGGGTATAAACTATTTTCTTCTTTTTTTAATAGCGATTTTTTTCCCTTTATTTTATTACTTATACTCAGAACAGTAATCAAATATAAAATTAAACAAATGAAAACTTAAAAAGAAATTGCTAAATGGAAATCTCTGGGTCAAAAAGTCTTATTTCTTTAGCTTTGAACATTTCGATATAACGTGTTCAAAAAAAATAACGCTCTAGTGGGTGTTTGGGTCTATAACTTTTTATTGCGTTTACTTTTTTAAATGACATTTTCACATTATCGACCTCAACCATTTTTGATTAAGAAATTGTCATTAACTTTGTATTTACAATTTCACCAACATCACAATATTACGATATTCAATGACGGGTGACAACACATTTTTTCACAATAGAGTCTCTAAGTGTATCAAAAGTATGGTTGGTGCGTTATGTGAGTTCAATTTGTTGATTGGCTTGTGTATTAAGTTTAAGACAATAATCAACTGCAGTTATTCATGGTTTAGTAAGTTTTATTCCCCTCAAAATGTCGATAAGCTTTCCCCAAAGAATCATTATGTGTATCAAACAAATGGCTTTGTCCCGTCAAGTTCTCTCAACAATTAATATGGTAGGCCCCTTCAGTTAATGAAAATTGTACCAACATTGTAATAAAAAGGAAGATAAACGTAATATGCTATTCGACGGGATATCAATCGATTTACCTAAATTGATCAACCAACCTTGTCTTTGCCTAAACTCAATGCACCGACGGCCTATACCAACCATACAGATTAAGAGTCAGACTACGGTCTTGGTACGTAAAAATCGCTAGTTGCAATTTGCACTGTTTTTATTTATTGGAAACGCAATGAGCGATTCGGTTATTTCTTTAAAAAAAACAACGATGAAAACAGTGAACATCGCGACCAACTTGCTATTTCAAAATCGCTTATTTAATACAATAGAGGCCTGATCTGAATTTGTTTTTGTCACCCTTCATCGAATGTCGTTATATTGTGATGTGGTTAAGATAGTAAATATCAAGATAATTACATTTTCTGAATGAAAATTGATTGAAGTTGATTATGTGAAAATTTCATTTGAAAAAGTCAACGCATTAAAAAGTTATAGACCCAAACACCCACCAGAGCGTTATTTTTTTTGAACACGTTATTTTGAATAACGACATAACAATCGTGACATGCCATTCAGTGATTACTGTTAAGCGTATAACTTGTTCATGAATGCAAAAAGCCCATTAACAAGTTTTGCTGAAGTGTTTGTAAAGGTTGACACTGGTCAACGACAACAATGTATTCAGTCGCACAGTAGGATAACAGTTATTTAATTAAGATACATGTGAATAATTGGGGTAGTTATTTTTATAGGGTGCCTCAACTATATATATGATATATATGATTCGTAGAATGAAACATTGCCAACTATAAACAATGTAATTTAATACTACAACTCATATTTTAGTACGAACGCGAAGTATTTTTGTTTTCATGTTGAAGAAACGATATACAGGGTATAACATGTTACAGCAAGGGAGAAAAACGGCCTTACATTGAACATGAAATAGTATCATTTTATCGAAGTACTTATCCTTCTTGTGTATTTTCAAAAAAGCTAATATCTGATATGAGAGTCGCAAGATTTAGTTATTTACATAAGAAATCACAGTTGCAAATGATAATTATCAGATAAGAAGATACACATATTTGTCTGAAGCAGAAAACATTATCTTATCACGGCCTCAAATCTATCCGGATTTCCAAACACACATTGACGCATACCAAGTAATGTTATCTGTGACAAAAATATATATGATTCTCTTTAATTTAATACTATTTGATTGATTACTTTCCTTAACCGATCGTGGCCCTACTTGTAAATTTATAAAATTATAATATTTTTCCTGCTATTACATTAATTCTACAAATTTCTTCCCGTTTTGAATATTAATGGCAGGGCTCGACATTGGCGACCGAATGGTCGCCAATGGCGACTGTGAATTTGGGTTTGGCGACTGTGAAAAAAATTCGGTCGCCAAATTGGCGACTGTGAAATTTTTCTCTATCAAGATCAAGATGCACCTACTGTTGGCTCAGATCTGGACGAAGTATTGTTTAATCCGGATAAAAACTTTGACAACATTTTATCCAAAAACGCAGTTATGGAGTTCCTCAAAGATATGAATTAAACTGTGACTAAGACAAAACAATTGTTCATGACATTCAGTATTTTCTTAAGAAAAAACTATAGATAATTCAGCATAGTTGGCATATGAATTGGAAGTTTTGGCTAGATTTGGCCACCGGAAATGGCCGAATTTAGCCAAAATGTCCAAAACAGCGGTTTTTCGAAACATGAGCTTTTCCAGGCTGTTTCTTTGTAACGGATGGTCGTAGAGACATGGGAATAGGCTCATATGAAAGGTCTTGGTGTGTAGCTGTTCCTTTTGACCGTTTTGGCCACACCTGACCACCGGAAATGGCCAATTTTGGCCAAAATGCCCAAAACCTTTGATTTTCCGAAACATGGGCATATACGAGATAGTCAATACCCCTGGGAATCGGGGGCGGTTGGGGCCTTTTCGTGTTTCACAAATACTTCCTTGTTTTTTTTTTAAAGGTTTTTTTTAAATGTTTTATGACAAAACAAATCTGGCGACTGTGAAATCTGGTTTGGCGACTGTGAAATCACGTCGGTCGCAAACATGGCGACTGTGAATTTTTGCATTTGTCTAGCCCTGTTAATGTGTTTCTATATGTCACTATTATACATAAAACATGTTTTTTTTGTTTAGTTTACAGCAAGTGTCTTCAGTTAATTTCAATCATGACACAAGACTAACCATAAAATGACGCACACTCCATTGTACCAAGTTTATCACAACTCTCCTTCAAATAGCCAACAACAACTAGAGTGGGGGAAAGAGCTTGTGACCACTATTAACTCAATTAAGCAACAGTATATTCAAGTCCTGAACCATCATTATCACTCTGGGCGCGTGTGTACACTGATTGATGGTCCATAAAAAATGGTCATAAATAGTTTTGCTTATGTTTTTACAATTTATTAAGAGAATCTTTTGTGCACAGTGTGACCATTTTGCACTTTTAAATGTAACATATTTATGAAGGGCATTGTGTTGGAGAGGTAAAAGTGACAGGGCTTGACGTAACATAGCTTACATTTATAATAGCTTTATTGTGTAGGTTCTTAAAACATGGTAGTAAAAGGACTTAAAAGATTTACCGGCTTTCATTCAAAGATATGAAAATGTTTCAATTTGATACAATTCACGATATCGTTTTAAGTGTTTATTATTTACCTTTAGGACATATCTACTTGTACTGTCTTATTCGATGTTATATAACGAGTCATTAACGGTATACAACATCGTTCAAGAGACACCAAAAGTATGTAGTTGGTACGTGTGTCTTAAATATTCATATTGTTTCAAAATTTACGAAATTTAGAAAGTAAAAGCTAATATCCATTGACATAAAATTAATTGATGCATATATTTTTAAACATGCGAACCGATCAATGAATACATTATCAAAGAGCCTCGTTAACTCGAGTACACGTTAACACGAGGTGGTTTCTAAGTCCCCTCTTTCATATATTTTAGTCTTATTAATCCACGGTTTGATCGAATTCATTTATTTATATCTCGAAGTAAATATTAAGTCCGGAGCACTTCCAGTTAACGAGAGCCTCGTTAACTCGAGTACACGTTAACACGAGGTGGTTTCTAAGTCCCCTCTTTCATATATTTTAGTCTTATTAATCCACGGTTTGATCGAATTCATTTATTTATATCTCGAAGTAAATATTAAGTCCGGAGCACTTCCAGTTAACGAGATTCAACTCCGCATAAAAAAAAAATACTTTACCTTTTCGCTCGCTCTAAGTCATCATTGCTCTGTTCAAGCTCGCGAATATATTTGGTGAGTTCATCTTTGTAGTGTTTGATTTGCGCGAGTTCATCCTCTAGCTCTGTCATCTGCTTGTGCGTCTGAGTGTGGTGCTTCTCGACTTTTTCCTGTTTAAATGGGAAAAAATATAGTTTATATATATTTCTGAAGATAACGTCCTTATTGACATGAGATTTAAACTTATTTATAATCTCACAACCTTGGCAGATGGTCCTCTAAAAATCTCATGAATACTCAGTATTTGCTATGTGCTGGTTGGAAAGTCGCCCTCATACCAAAAGTATGAGCACCATAATTCGAAAAAAAAAATGTTTCTAAATATTAACAATGAACGAATCGAATCGCATGCGCCGAAGCCGTTTAACTGTATTCTATTTCTCATTGAATCACATCGCTCCACATCTATGCATCAAAATATATGATGATTCATCAAATGTGCATTACCCTCAACGATTCCACTTCTTGCTGTAGTCGTTGATTGGCGATACTCAGTTCTCGGTTCTTGCTCTCGGCCTGTTCTAACTGGGCCTCGAGTTCATAATTTATTTAGCAAATAACAAACATTTATATAAAATACTTAAATGTCCTACCCTCAATGATTCCACTTCTTGCTGCAGTCGTTGATTGGCGATGCTCAGTTCTCGGTTCTTGCTCTCGGCCTGTTCTAACTGGGCCTCAAGTTCGGCCTCCAACTCCCGACTGCTGATCTCATATTCCTCGAGCTCCTCCTTCGTGTCTTCGTGGCTTTAAAAGAAAAGCAGAATATGCATATGGACTTATATCAACACTTGGACCGCTATTCTCCGCTCATCCTTAAGAAAAAACAGAAAAAAAAAATATATTAAGATTTATATCAACACCTATTCTGCGAGATGGAGAAGAGAAAATAAAGCCTGTGATAGAAATATATTAATTTGAAAATTCGAAGAGTAAGGAAAAACTCGTTCATAATTAGTGTTGAGTAATCAAATATTCATATTCTATTAATAACTAAGTTATCGTCGTCGTCGAGCAGAGTGAGTCACTTAAATTTGATTCACAGCTAACCAAAATATTCAGGACATACTTCAAATATTATTATGAGACTTACATTTGATTATATTACTACAATTGCTATTCAAATATTCTTAATGAACAAAAATATAATGTCATACGCAGTTTTATAATCCTCTGCAAGTTTCCTCCAATAAGCGATTTCTTCTTGTGGTGTACTGAACTTCTTATCAGGTTCCATATTTACACATAGTTATTCATGAACGAATACTCTTCATATGTTCCTATAAAAAATCAAACTTAAATTTTCAGCGACAATTTTCTATTTACGCTAAAATTATTGTCGGAGACAATTGTCACCCGAATTTCCACCAGCGCTTATTAAAACATCTAAAATCAACAAGGAGATATTGATACAAGGCCTAGCAACTAAAAAGAATTCCATGATTTATACAGATTAATATTAATACATCAAAGGTTTGATTCTGATTATTAAATATGATGCAAAATTTTACCCTTATAAGTTAAAGTGTTCCAATGGCACATTAGAATCTTTAGTCTGTAATCTATTCATTTTGAGAGGGCTTCGCTTTAATTAGCCCACTTCGACCGGGGTGAGTACCCTACACTGTTCAAGTCTTCAATGTTATATGTCCGATAAGGAACCGTCTATGGGTCGAACAACGCTCCGTTTCAAAGTTCCAGACCGTCCAAGCTTGTGTTTATGAAATTCACCACTTTTTGGAAATTTGACACAATTCGTCACCGGGGAATTATAAACATAGGCATCAGAGATGCAAAGCCCCCAGCCTATGCAAAACATTCTTTAACACGAATATTGGTCGATTAAAAGACGCAGGTCAAAAGAAATATCTTTCTCACAACGACTTTCTTATAAGAAAAAGATGTTGTGAAAAAGACGTTGTAAGCTTACAACGTCTTTTTCACACCGTTGCCCTTACATATTCGTCCACAAAAATAGTCCTCACAACGTCACCACATACGCGTAAGCTATCTGTGTTGTACAAATATCCAAAAATATCTCAAATTCTTCTAAGCTCAAACCCCCGAAATTTCGACATTTTGTTGTCGATCATATTGAAACCTCGACGCTGCACATATGTGTGAAATTTCAGATACATAGGACAAAGGCTTTATATCAAGATGCCGCGGACAAACTATTGCAGCCCAAATGTTAACAGACGGACAGACAGATGGACGGAATGGGGGATAGCAATATCCCTCAGTCAAATTGGTTGGCAGGAGGGGGGGGGGGCTTAAAATCATTCAAAACCATCAAATGACATATCTACGGACCAATAACTCTGATTTGAGCATACAAGTGTATAAGTCCTTATATATCATGTCATGCAATGATTGAAAGCGATAAATACAAGGAAGTATTTGTGAAACACGAAGAGGCCCCCAGGGCTGTACCTTAACTTAAATTCGAGGTCGCATCCGTGCGACCTGTTGAAAATGCAGGTCGCACGGCGGATTTTCAGGTCGCAAGTGGCATAATTGAACGATGAATGGTAGGGGTGTTTATGCAACTCTTAAGATTAAGCGCCCTCGGGCGCTCTTCATCTTGAACACTGCGCCCGGGAAATAGCACCAATGCACTCAAGTATATGACAGAGTGTATATAAATATGATAAGCATAACCTTAAATTGCCTGTCAACTGAGTTTGTCGGATTTATCGAATATGTTATACTGAGTGCGAGCGCTGAAGGCGCGAGCGCATTTTTAGATCAGACTTTTTCAAAACATTCCATTTCCTGATGAGCTATCTAATATGGAACGAAGAGCGTACCGGAAACGGATTTACATTGGATGCGAGGCAATAACTACAAAGTACAAAGCAAATGAGCACTGCACATATGTGACATCATTCTTCAAAATATCTAAACTGAATTTCAACAAAATATCGATATAAATCCTGATAAAGGCGCGGTTATAATAAGGCAAACAAATTAATGCTTTTAATGTGACCTGTTTTTTTTTCATTGAAATGGTCCAATGTTTATAGCAAGATTGGTGTGAAAAAGAAATCGTTTTACCTTTTTCTTAAATGTAACCACGCATACATTGACATAAAAAAGGCCCTAAAAAGCTGGTCGCACGGTCTGCGACCTGATAAAAATCTCAGGTCGCAAGGCCGATTTTCAGGTCGCAAATGCGACCTAGCGACCGCTAAGGTACAGCCCTGGGCCCCAACCACCCCCGATTCGAAGGGGTATTGACTATCTCGTACATGCCCATGTTTTGGAAAATCATAGCTTTTGGGCATTTTCGGCGGTAGCCGAGTGTCAAAAGGCACATCTACACACCAAGACCTTTCATATGAGCCTATTCCCAGGTCTCTACGACCATCTGTTACAAAGATACAGCCTGTAAATTAATCGCTGATGAGACACTGACAGAAGGACACCCCCAATCTATAGGCCCCAAACCTTTGGAGTTGGGGCCTAAAAACTGCTAGAGGATTCACTGAATTCACTGTTCGTCAACTCTTCGGCGTATAACTTCTATAAGATCGTGTCATTTTTCTTTTGACTGTGTTTTTCCAAAGTTCTATCCCGTAGAAGCAGACGATGGCGGACAAACTAAAAAGTTCCCACAAGAAAATTATTTCGGTCTGTCATACCTTGCACAAGCAAACGATGACAGACCTATGGACATCCCAACTCGCATCAAATATTCGGGATCGCGGCCTTAAGCCATGCGCATAGTGCGAATCTTTTAGACAGTTTAACTATGAACCGTGAAGAACACTAGTAAGAACTGTGTTGAATCAGTGCAGGTTTGGGCAATGTTAAAGCTGGTTATTCAACTAATTACCTTTCGAAAATGGACGAGTTCAAAGGCACAACTGATACCTTGAATATTCAGTATCCAAACTTATCTACTTTCAAATGAAACATATGGAAAAACGCTTTAATATCTGAAACTTTTCGAAACTTATCTACCCGGAAGTTGTCATTTTTATCCAAGATAAAGTTATCAGCAATATTTTATAACATGAATATAACATGAATAGATGTCTAGATCTATTATTTGTGATTTTTTTTTTCTTTGGTAGTTTATTTCAGACTTCTATGTCCATATACAAAATGATAATATTATACATGATTGAAACAATTACAAGTCATATTATATATATTGAATGTATAGAAACTAGACTTCATATATGCAATGGATTTAGATATACAGCTATTCAGTATTTCGACTAGGAAGAACTTATACAGTTTCATACCACAATTTGATAAACTTAGAATATTGCATCACATCGCTATCTATGATACATTTAATATTTTCATTTTCTGATATATATTTATTGTTCTCATACTGGCATAAGGTTCTCAATAGTCTTAGACATAGTAGATGCAATCGTAAATGTTCGGTAGTTTGAGACACTTGTTATATCTCCATTCTTAACTATGGCAATGTCACAAGTCTTATAGTTGACTAACTTACCAGCTTAACCTGGTGTACTTTTAAACAAAAAGAGTTGATAATTTGTGTTGTAGATACCCATTAACAAAATGCAATCAAATTTAGAAATGTAGAATGTAAAAAAAGTAAAAGCAATAATCTGCAACACTATTCGCATAAAATCCGCAAAATCTTTGAAAGAGCCATAAATCAACACACAATTCCCATTTGCATGTGGATATTTTGCAAGTAAATATTAATCAGATTAATTGAGCTGATTATTTTAAAACAATAAACTGAATATAGAATGTATAAAACAACTTCACTTTTACGCTAATTTCACTTAAATGTCCACAAAAAACTTATCAACCACATTTGGTATATTGTTAAAAGAGAGGTTGGTTGCATGAAGAGAAAGTGGTAAATTCACTGTGTGGTTGCAGTTGGAACTGACCAATTGCCACACGATGCCTATTTTCAGCAATCACCGGGTTCATTATTAATTCTGAATAAACTTTTCAATAACTTGGAATGGAATAGAACATCAGTCCACTGTTTGAAAAAAAAGCGGCATTCCAAGCCCTTTCGCAAGCTATTTGTTTTTTTTTTTTCATTTATTTTAAATTTACATTTACAATTGTTTCGCTTGCGATTTTAAAACTGAACCGGTTGCTTGGTTTACCAGTATTGAGGAAGACACTACAAATATTTTGGAATCGAACTTTGTTTCTACCTTTTTATCAACTTTTCATCTGATTTTGACCAAACATGTGGTTGCAATAGTTAGGTCCCTAATGAATTTGCTATGTAATTTTTCAGACCTAACTTTGTCATTGGATTTTTAAATCCTTTCTCCACTGACTTCACATATAAGTGTTATTCTGACGTATATGATGATACCTCTATCGAAAAAATGCCACCTGATATCTACTCTTGCTGTAGATAAACCGAATAAAGGAACTTTAAAATTACTTATATATAATCTTTGGTTTCATTTGCTGCGTACACTTCTGTCGATCTAACAGTTTGTTAACATGTACTTAATCAGCTTTCTTTAAAGACAGAGAAACATATATTGCAAGTAACTCTTTAGATGATATTATGCCGAACTGCCAGCACTCAAAGATAAATTCCTTCTTCCAGATTCTTCTTTGCTAGATTGTTTATTTTTTCCAGTTTCCTTTCAGAGGCGAGCTGCCGACACGCTATATTAATTGACAGTGTCTTTCCATGCCATCAGCTGTATGTTTTCTCTAGTCTTTTGCGGTTGTAATATATGAATTTCGAATATCATTTTTTAAGGAGTTCATGTTCGTTCTCTGTATGATAATAGTCCTCTTAGTCTAATTCATTCGACATCTCTTCATAAGTTGACATTTTGTTGGATTAAATATTATTAACTTGAATGGATGCTGTGTTTACTTCTTTTGACCCAGATATTTTTGTTCATTACAATAATAAGATAAATCTCAAAATAATAGCTTCTTTCAACGGACAGCTGACCTTGGCTTGAGATTCGCATCAGGGTAGCCTTAAAAATATATTTGCATTTATTCGTGGTGTAGTTTTGAGGCATCAAAAGTCGTTGACCTGGCCGAGTTTGTGGTGCTTCAATTTAACATAGAACTTAGTCCTAAACGTTTATGTAGGATAAAATTGAAATACTAGCCCTAGAACCTATATAATTGATGTAAAAAATATTATCTATGGCCACAGTTGCTATCACTTTTAATTGACTAGAATAATTTTGTGGGAAAATTATACAAGGTATATGACATTTAGGGTAACACATTACATTGAACATGAACATCACCTATTGTATCCGCCGAGCGATATTCATCATGACGATAAGGTAATTGATTGTAACTTAGTACTCTATTATACTCAAGGTGTTTTTTTAATAAAGGCCATTGATTTTAACAGTTCTGTCGAAAAATACCATGTATAGTTTTATATATCTGTAACCGGATCACGCTATTAATTCTCATCAAAAGAGCAATACTGTGCTTCACTTTTGCCGCGCCTGAGCACTGCGACGACTGTCCTTGAAATAGAATATTGGTCTTTGAGTGGTCGGTGTCGTAGTTTTGGGCATGTCTCGATTAGGGTTTTATGTGTGTCACTACCACATACCGCGCATTTGTTGTATTTTTTAATCTACTGCGTCGGGCGGATTCGGCTGCGCTTGCATGTGGTTCGTTGGTGTCATTATCGGAATTTGTGTGTTTCTTTCTGTTCCAAATCCACATCGATGTGGATTCTGCTGTTCTCCCCGCCTTGTCTATCACTATGCACCGCTCTTTGGCTATCACGCCGAGCATCTTCAACGCTCTCCATGTGGACCGGCCTGGAAATCCGCGACAGCCGAATTCAAACGGAAAACACAATGTTTTCAAACCGTTATCCTTGCATTTTTCCACCAGTTCTGTGTATTTCAGCAATTCAGTTAGTGGGCCTCTTCAATTCGTTCCTCCCAGGAAACTGTTAGTTCGATAATCACGCACACCTTGCTTTCTTTGGAAAATATGATGATGTCGGGTCGCAGGTTTGTAGGCACGATATCTTCGGGGAAGCGTAACTGTCGCTTCAAGTCTACTAGCAGAATCCAGTCGTTGGCCACGGCGAGTATTCCTGTGGCGCCACCTCGAACGCTACGCTAGCTAGCTAGTGAGGTGTCCGATGGTAAGGAGCCCGCTGATCCTGTGGCGCTACCACTAACGTTAGTTTTGCTAGCTAGTGTTGTGCCCGATGGTACGGAGCCCGCTAAACCTGCGGTGCTACCATGATTGCTAGGTTTTCTAGCTAGTGTGGTGCCCGCTTAAACGAACTTGATGAATTCGGGTCGTCGCTGTTTTCCTTTGGCATCCTTCACCGCCGTGTCTAATCCTCCCGTTATGGCCTCAAGGACCTGGTCATGTCTCCTTCGATATTTTTCCTCCTGATAAGGATATCGGATACGAGCTCAGTATATGCTCTAGCGCTGCTCGCCTTTTGCAGTGTTCACACGCTGGGTCTTCAGTCAGCTTCCATATCGCTAGAAAGCTAAGAGACGGGAGCACATCGTATACCAAGGCTATTGCGAATTTCAGCTTGTGTTTTTCTGTTATCCACATTTCGTTCCACGTGAGCTTTTTGCTGCGTATGTTTTCCCAACGCAGCAATTTTTCTTGGGCCTTCAAGCTCACTGCCTTTGTTTGTCTGGTATCCTCTTTTTGCTGGCGCACCTCTCGTTGGACCATTTCCCTTCTCTGGCGGCTGCTTGCTCCTCCCAATTGTGCTCGGGGATGCATCCTAAGCCCAATCTACCTTGGGTGACGGTGCCGATGGGGACTTTGTGCCGCAGCCTCGACTCTTCCGCCTTCAATGCGTCTTGTGCATTCCACTTCCGTCCTTTGGTATAATTGGGCACCTTGCACTTTTTCGTCTTTGTGGTCGCGGAGGATCATTGAGCGGCGGACCTACTTTAAATTCTTCAACTACGGATGTCATCGGTAGTTACAAAACACCTCCTTTGCTGTACAATGCAATACTGCTAAGGTTTTTTTGGAAGCGACAACCACTTCCGCAGGAAAGTGCTCACTGTCCCTTCTAGTCTCTCTATGTTAGTCAGCGGAACGTCATAGATCAAAATTGGCCAGATTAGTCGTGAGAGTATCCCATGCTGATAACACCATGCCTTGTACGTTCCTGGAAGTGCACTCTTATCGACTTCCTTAAGCCAGGCCTCCGTTTGATCAGACATGTCATGTATCATAGTTGTGTCCTTTCCATTTTCCGAGACATTTGATCAGTTTTTCTTCCACTGTAGGTATCGGGTTTCCGTCTATATTGAAGATCATCTTCTTAGGTTTTCGGTTCTTTATCCCGAGGCTATGGGATTTAGCTGGCTTAAATTTCATTCTCGCCCATGTGAAAATCTCCACTAGGTCGTGCAGCATCCGTCTTCCCTGGACGATCAACTTAGCCATCACCGTCATGTCGTCCATAAATGCTCGCGTAGGTTGTTGCACTTTGGAAGATTTGCTCTAGATTTGTTTTCCGTGCTTTTATCTAGTAGATTGAGGGCTGCTGCGAGCACAATTGCAGATATCGTGCAACCCGTGATAATCTCGACTTGTGTAACTTGATCATTGATCAGATTCTTTTAGAAAATAGTAATATCTAATAGTGAATATCGAATGCTAATCAATAACTGCAGTTAATATAAAGTTAATATTTTAAACAAAATCTGGAATAAAGGATTTTAAGGGTAAAATAAAACAATATAAAGTAAAAGCAATTATTAGAAATTTTTTTTTTGTTTTTTTTTGTTGGCGGGGCATGCCCTATTTTTTTTCCTATAACTGGGCAGCCCCCTTTATTTCCATTTTACATAGTATACAGTGTACAATAAACAAGAATTAACATTATACATGTGTTGTTTTCTTTCTAGCATATTCACGTTAAACAAAGTCGATCTATATTCACTAGTGGTATGCATAATTTCTATTTTAACTCTTCAGTATTAACTTCTTTTTTTTACACTTACATCGCATTATATAAGACATATTTAACCATAAACAACAATTAACATTATGCATTCGTCTTTTTCTTTCTATTATATTTACGTTAGACCAAGTCAATCTATTTCACTAGCGGTATACATATTTCACATTTTCACTATTTAGAATTAACCTTTCTTTTTTTTTTACATTTTTATCGCATTATATAGGACATATATAACAAAAAAAAACAAAACAACATCAGTTCGAGTTTCACGTATAAGATCACTTATCAGAAAGAGCTTATATATTCTATTTTTATCAATATTATTTCATAAAATTTTTAGAGGCTGCTGAGTTATACTGGCAGATGTACCAATAACAACGACTGTTGTTGGTACATAAGCCATGTAATTTTAATACATATAGCATTCATACACTTACAGAAGTAAGTTTACAAGTACACACACTTTCACTCATCACTTTCACCACAAAACGGACATGTCGGATAATTAAAGAAGAGTTGCAGGGTGGGAAGAGAGGGGGGGGGGGTATTAGAGGAATTGGGGATGGGGG
>LQRL01151483.1:5030-16610 GCA_001703475.1 Hydroides elegans
CTCTGCAAGTTGTGACAAATCGGTTAGTCTAGAAATGTTTAAGTAAAATGTCTTATGTTTGTTGACCGTTAGAATTTCTCTTTACTTGAAGCTATGGTCGGTTATGCAATTTTTACTAAATGCGATCGATCTTAAAGCCTACGAAATGTCCATTTAATAATAAAATAGATAAGACAAATACTGGTTCCTCAAAAACACACAAAATCTGAATAAAAGTTTGAGTGTGTGATGTGTGAGTGGTAGTGAATATGTGAAAAAGTCGATGGTAGTTCATTAATTTTAGTACATGAGGCAAACATTACGTAATAATATATTTTTGAAACTACATCAAGTTATTTATATAAAAATTAATAAGAAATATGCTGTGTTTTAAACATTAAGATAGAATCAGAAATTATTATTAAAATTGTACATTTTGTATTATTATGCATTATTATACAATAATATAGCTTTATATTGCACATATAATATTGTTACATTGTTGCTTTTGTTATCATATTGTACGATTTGAGAAATAAAGGGGACTGCCCAGAGACAGCAAAAAATAGGGCATTGCCCGACACCGAAACAAAAAAAAAGATTAATCTTAAACAATTCACTAATTGTCTATTTGTGTTTTATAATTTATGCTTCTCTAATATACTGTCGTAAATTGATAACGCATACCCAGAAGATATTTGTGGAATCTGAAAAATATGATTGCGAAATTATGTTAGCTCATTGCTAAATGTGCCTCATTTGGTCTTTAATGTGTTGTGTAATGATAAAGTAAGGGACACAACTTGGAACGGTCCTAAAACAAAGACTGTTGCAATTGTATTTGTACCTCTCTAAGTATACAAAAACATCACTGGAGCGGTTTTACGAGCACATCAAAGTCATCGATATCACTTCATAAGTACATATCAAGCAGGCTACCGAAAAAAATCATTTAAACCCATAACGTTAAAATTACCGTTTGCAGGATATTATAGATACAAAATACAGTTACATCGTATATTTAACTTATTCCGGGGAAAGCCCACTTGAAAAAAATGCACCACGTATTTCAAAGCTAGACCATTTACTCTTTTTATAACATATAGATATCGGTGCATAATAAACGCATCAAAACTATCTCAGTTGTAATCTAGAAGCTTATTGGGTTCAGGGAATCTATTTAAGTTTATTGAACGCTTTTTGAAGTTCTGTATAAAAACGTTCCAGTATAACTGGATTAAAATGTTCTCATTTTTTACACCAATTGTTTAAAAAAATCACAGTTTCCTCACTGCGAAGCAAAGGAAATTAAATAAGATGTAGCCTATTGTTAGATTATACCTTATCAAAACTTCACAAGTCAAATGCGTTAAGCATGAAAAATGACCAAAGGAAAAGAAAGAGCAGTTTTTTGTGCTAACTTTATTGGGTACATATTTTTATTTATTTTTATCATTTATTTCAGCGACTTACGAGAAACACATTCACACGGCTGAGAGTGCTATATAAAAAGTATGGCACAATGACAATATCGCAAATTCCTAAATACTATATCACATAAGAAACGAATTTAATGGACCAGGATAACCAATTTTGTGGGATATTTTAGTCAGAATTTGTTTGCTGGATGATAACTAAACATTTTGCTCGGGATATATTAGCCATAGATTGCTATAGTTTTGATGAAATCAAAAAATCCCGCACAAAAATAATAATCAAAATAAGAATTAGGTTAAAGTAAACAATTTTCAACCAACCGATTACTTTTACGAAAATACAAGTGATATTTACAGTCATTTGATATTATACAACATGTTTTTCCTAATTTTCAATTTAGTTTCAACTTCTAAATAAAACGATAACCATTGTGTATAATAACTTATCCATCATAATTCGTAAATTCTTTTATGGCTCCCCTGGTCCAAAACTCAAACTCAAAAGATCGTTTAATCCTCTTATGACTTTTGTACATTGTAACTAACAATTATATGTATTATTTTCATTTTAACTAGATATCAAATTATGGATTTGCTTAGATGACAAATTATAGATAAGATCGTTGAAGGTTTCTTATAATTGGATTGATGTTATCAATAGAATTCACAAATGAAGTTTGCATCCAAACATGGTAAGTCGGTCCATCGGCCATCATTCGGAATCATTGCAAGGCAATGTTCATTTCCATCTGCGTTATGTGGTTCACCGGGGTACCAATTATGGTATGAAGAGAAGCTACAACGTTCTGTAACCCATTGCCAATAGCCTGTTTCAGAATTACCTCCAATCCAAATGTGCCCCAAACCTTTTGAACAAAAATATATTGAAACCTTATTATTGATTAAAAGAAAACAACAAACTAAAATATTGTGAAGTGCAATTTATTACTCGGTTATCAACGCAATCAAACGACTCTTTTCGTCTTAATAATAATCTTGATAGTCTTTGTGATTTTTACATGATCATAATTCAATTCTATTAAAACAAACATTGCATTGTATGGGAAGTTTTGTGATAAGATACCACTAAGGTCTATTTGTAATTTGTTGATTGATTTTGTCACTGTGGTGAATCGCATATCAGAAAAACTAATATGTTCATTAAGTTTTATGTATATAAAATAAAATAAGAGCGCAGTACCGAGTATATGCTGGAGATGTCGAATCGCATTTTGGTCGTCTTGGTTGCATACACTAGCGAGGTTACCACCTTCATTAAAACATATATCTCTTGCCTCATGCCAAAAGGTATTTCCAAAATATTTGTAGCAAAGGCCATTCGTAAATATGTCACATTCTTGTAAAAACAACAATGATGTATGCACACAGAACAAAAATAGTTAGTTTATTAATATTTCTACTACTAATAATAATTAAAGCAACTTGTATAACAGAAAATGAATATTACTATTGGTAATACTATAATTATATAATTTTATATTTATAATTTTAAAGTTTATTGTTTGTATCCCGCTGTTGTTAAAATGTGTTTTTTTAATCAAAAAAGAGTTCAATCTGGGAAAAATAACATGTAACCTGACTGCGTTCGTTTTTATGTAAACTATTTTAAGTCACTAGAGCATATAATAATAAGATCATTAATTCATTAAGTAAATAATGAACAATTGGCAAAATAATGCTATTTATCCATATATGAGAATAATATTGTGTGACAGTATTAAATTATTTACCGATTTGACATTTTCTTCCTGCAAATTGATCGGGACAGGTACACATGGGTCCACTATCAGTTGCGGTCAAGTTTCCACCATTTATGCATCGATCAGCTTTTGGTATTTTTCATTACAAAAAAGCAAAAGTACAGTGTTTGTGAGTTTAATAAATACAACAATTATATAAATATATTATATTTGATAATTATAAGACTAGATTTCTGCTATTCAGTATAGTTTATATAATTCACATAATATTTATTATGATAATGCGTAATGAAGTTTGAGATATAAATATATTTTTAGGCGTGTTCTTGTTTGCTAAGCAATGCTATATTTACACAAATTACTTTTATTCGACATATTGTCTTTCTGAATAATAAATGTTCTATGGCACTCATATAGATGTAAAAAAGGTCAAAGAACGGTAGGAAAAATAAATATAAAAGATAATATCAATTTCATTTAGATTCAACCCAGAATTAAAAACTTGGCCCAGGATAATACTTATCTTATAGACCTTTCCTTAAATAAATGATGATTATAAAATCATATGAAGGGTCGTGAACATTATTTATATATTGCTTTGATTTAATTCGTAGAATAAAGCATACCTTCATATTCATCTAGTTTACTTTTTACCAGCCAAACATCGTCGATTGGCATCAGTTCGCCATGTGTAATGTTCGATATAGTGCATATCAATGGGGGAGCGTTCGATTGTATACCAACACAAGTTGCATTTTGAAGACATTTGGAAATATAAAATTCCCACGTATCATTTCCGTGATCGCGCTGGCAGGTTATCAAACTCAGATATTCATCCAAGACGAGAGAATGTATGTCAGTAGCCTTTGTCATTGTTCTGAGGTCATCACCACATTCAATTGCGTTAGCATATTCAGTGAAAAATGATATCAGGAAAATTGTCTTAAGTATATTACGAAACATTGCGAAAAATGCTAACTTAATTGAGTGAGAAAGCACCTGAAAATCTCTTAAAGGGTTTTTCTTTGCTGTGCTCGTTTAACCCCACATGAATTTATTGCTCGACGAATTTGTGGTTTAGACACATTTTTGCAAAATTGTTACTAGAATATTCATATGCGTTATCATTATCAAGTATGTTTTCTTATAAAACTTCAGCTTCTAACGACAATCTTAAATCCTCTTTCTTGTTTTTTTATTTCACTAGTGTATGTGATATATTTTATATGATTTAGTTTTTATTATATAACTGTTGCTTTTGTTATAAAAGTGACTATGGATAAAAATATTGTCAAACTATTTTAAAGCGTCATGCTTTTTAAATATAAGAAATTCAAGCTAACTATTTTTCTCTTTCAAAATAACAAACCTTCAACTGATAGCTAATGAATATAATTATTGCTTTGCGAATCCGATTATATAAAGCATTTTAAAGATTTTAACATCTAGACATTCTTGTCACTTGTTGCGTAAGATTGACCTATGAAATATAGATTAGTAATTAAATTGAATATCTATGCTTTATTTGATATATTGAATGGCGACAATAAGTAGGATGCTCCGAGTGCTTGCTAAAATATCACATGTAGATCATGTAATGATGGATGTCAAGAAAATATAAAAGAATATTGCATCTAAGCATTTTTGTCAATTGTTGCGTATGATTGTCTTATGAAATATAGAATAGTAATTGAATAAAATATTTATGCTACATTTGGCTTAATGATTGACGGGCAATAAATAGGACGCTCAACGTCCTTGCTTAAATGTCAAATGTAGGTCTTGTAATGATGTCAATAAAAATAAAAAGTATCATTGTTTAAATAGTAGTGCTCAAAACAGTTCTCTTAAATGTGTAAAATAATCATTTGGCGTTTATCTAAATCATTAAGACAATTCTTCCAGACACCAAATTATTAATAGTTTACAAATTAATAATATGTTTTGGGTGACTCTGTCAAAACATTGTGATTTATAATTCAAAATCGAATTTAATATAAAATATAAATGAATAGATTGATCAGATAATAAAACAAACTGAATTGAAACCATTTTGATTAAAAAAATATTTTCCGAAAGGATTAGTTATTGTTATGAACATAAACATGTTTCCATATTTTGACCTCTAACAGTTTTTTAAAATATTTTTATTACTAATATGACACGCAGTTTATCTTTCATGAGACATAGTCATCTAGCAAATAAAATCATCTGGATGAGCAGTGTTGCATCTCAAATTATATCAAAGATTATCGAAATCAAATAGGCGACACTTGATTTTGTGTTATAAGGATACTGAATAATTAATTAATAGTTGTCAATTATTGAGTAAAATAAACATGCAGACAATCATTCAATTATTAGGAAAATACTGTTTAGTGTTTATTAAAAATAGTTTGAAAGCAGTTGCATTGAACAATTGTAATTTTACAGTTATTAATTGTAAAAATTATTAAATTTACCCAATATGAAGTATCCAAAACATTATCATAAATAACATTTAATATTTGAAGAACATAGTTAATTAAATATATAATGGTAACAGCTTGGCTTTTATACACATTAGTTTGGTCGTGCATCCCAATATTTAACGCTTTTGTAACCCTTTGAAATGATTGTATGTTTTTGATATACTGACGAAAAGAAAAAAACGAAAGGGGAAATGTTATTTTTATAAAAGTATTTACTGTATTTTCTTGAAAATTTCCCATGTTATTATTTGGACTGTTATAAACTAACTGCCACAATACCGTTGTCTTTCAAATATCACAACTTCTTTCAATATATCACTGTTTCCCAATTATCATTTGCAGTCATACAAATTCTTGTATGATATACTCAAGTTTCAAGCTTCGTCTTTTTCACTTCAGGGTTGTCACACAATGAGTCTTGTAATCATGTATGTAGTTTTTGTGGACCATTTGACTTCGCCCTGATATTTGTACTTTATTGTTATTCAAAGTTCTGCCTCTAGGCTTGCTTGATTAGTTTACATTTAGAAATTGTATTAAATGCAAGTATTACACTTTTCATTCTTCCCCAATGGTTTATTCGGAAGATTTCGGGAATATTATTGGCGGATGAATAAGGATGATGCTATATGGTTGATGTAATGCTTTGTCAAGTTAAATCAAAATATAATTTGGCTAGCGCAAGATTATTCAGACGCCGTCCAAGCTCATTCATGGGTTGAAAAGTTCTTATTCCATGGTCACGCAGACCATTGTGCCCTTTTTATCGACTCATGTAGATGATATGTCTCCCCCATGACATATTTATTTTGAAGTCGATATCGAAGATGCAATAAACGTATCGAGCGGTCTTGATTTTGAAACAGAACATCAAATTAAATGTATTCAAATTGAAATTAAATTAAAATTCAGATATAAAGTTGATATGACTTAATTCCTTTGCATATCTTGTGTATCAGCTACATCATTTCGTTATTCATATATGTAAGTTTTTTGCACATGAGTTCGCATATTAGCATTCAAATGTAAACAAGGCACCATATGATAGATTCATTACACGATATGATATTTTAATAAGACAATTGAACAATAATAGACTTGGCATAGAAAAACTTATCATAAGTGCAAAATATGAAATGCAAGGCTATTTTATGTTCGGTCATGAAAACTTCTGTCAAGGTAAATCGAAATATAATTTGGCTAGCGCAAGATTATTCAGACGCCGTCCAAGCTCATTCATGGGTTGAAAAGTTCTTATTCCATGGTCACGCAGACCATTGTGCTCTTTTTATCGACTCATGTAGATGATATGTCTCCCCCATGACATATTAGTTGCACCGCTTTTATTTTGAAGTCGATATCGAAGATGCAATAAACGTATCGAGCGGTCTTGATTTCGCGCCAAAAAACTGGATTGATCTGATTTAGGGTTATCCTGTAATCAGCTGGCGGTAGCAGTCTTTCATGTACAGCACTCTATTATGTTTAAGAGCGTTCAAGATGTTCAGGATGTTCAAGAATCATATATTATATAGCTAATCAATTCAAACGGACACGCAAAATAATTCATGTTAAAATATTATTTTTATTTTAACCGCTGAAAATATCGAACAAATTACTCAACAACCGTTTAATAAATGTATTTCATTAAAATTGGTATATTTGATGTGTCCATGTTATCATTTATTTTAGCCCCTGAACATTTAGAACAAATAACGCACCAACCGTTCAATAAATGCATTTAATTGATATTGGCATGTTTTATCGTGAACATCCTGAACATCTTGAACAGCCTTGAACTTTCTTGCCTTTTGGACATACCTCGTAGCATTTTAATATTTTTTCTTTGGATTACACAAGAATGACAGTTTAGCGAGTGTTTATTCGAAACAGTCGTTTCTTAGAGGATCGATTGCCACATTTTTTCTAGCGAGAAGCTGTAGTGTTGCGATTCAAATATATCTTAAGTTCAAACGCTTAGCTAACTTTCCTATTTACTTTCGCTTGTATTTTATGACGTTGACGAATGAATGGTTCACGTCATTATTGACCCCATTACGTTTCTAACAATGTCGACTTAATACATGGAAATTTCATTGAAAAAAGCATTTGGTTGAATGAAAGTTAGCGCACATCAGATATGAAGAATAATATATAACACACTTCAATATTTAATTGGTTTATTTCAAACAAAAACTATTCTGCAGCGTGATTAATTATGTAACTATGTGGCCATAGTGTTTATCAACTTTAAAAATTGTATTTAGTATGTTTAGCATAAAGTTATTTACTATTAGTTAATTATAGTTGTTCATTTTATTGTTTTCATGAATGAAAATAAGACTTTTTGGTATAGAATCTACCCGATGTCATAGATGATTTGCCAAATGTTGTTGTCACAGAAACGATGGATGACAATTATACTCCGATATAAATTGATAATGAAACCATGCAGATGAGGGGGCTCGTTTGCTGTCATAGACATGCTTATATCTGGGCCAGCCGGTTTGACCGTTTTATTTGAAACCGCATCGTATGAAAACAAAATGTGATACAGGAGAGAACAAAATATTCAGTGCTTATTCAAATTAGTAGTCAATAAAGGATTTCATTGTGCAAATTAGAATATCATCTTTATAATTCAATAACAATTCAGTAAAATCATTCTGAATATTGGATTTGTTTCGAATAATCCGGACCATTTGCTTTGTGTATCAGAGACACACTAAAATGCAACAAAAACTTAAGAATGTTTTAGTTTGTAGAAGAGTTGTGAATAGTGAACTCATAGAGAGGTGTGTTTCGACAATTTCTGCATAGACCGTTAATGAGACCCGTGCACAATAGACGGAGGTTTCTGTTTATATAGGATATAAAAACGCAAACAGAACATCAAATTAAATGTAATCAAATTGAAATTCAAATTCCTTTGCATATCTTGTGCATCAGCTACATCATTTCGTTATTCATATATGTAAGTTTTTGCACATGTTTGAACATGTTTGAAAATACGAGCACAAGGCTCGTATGTTCAAACAAAGATATAATAAGTAATACATTTGACAAAAATAAAAGAGCATCACACGAGATGTTGCTCAAAAAGGTATTCCTTTTTTAAAATTGATCTAGCTACAAACTTTGAAAAACCTTCTAGCTACAAGATTTAAGGAACATCTTTATCAATAATTTCGTATTTTGTTTTACTTATTCATTTGAAATTTGTACTTTATTGTTATTTAGAGATCTGCCTCTAGGCTTGATTGATTAGTTTACATTTAAAAGTTGCAATAAATGCAAGTATTATGCTTTTCATTCTTCCCCAACGGTGTTCTTTCTCAATTCTACCTAGATCAGCGCAATGAGGTCAGCTACCAACGAGTGATTTTATGCTTACATTAACATTTTAAAAAGTTCGTGATGTGCCCTTCAAAAATAAAAACCATTACCCTGCTTTATTATTCCGATTTCAGTTAAGTCATATTTTAAACTTCATGTATTTGATTTAATTTGATTTGATAAAAGTAATCTAAAAAGCAAA
This sequence comes from Hydroides elegans, assembly GCA_001703475.1. Lineage (NCBI taxonomy): Eukaryota > Metazoa > Annelida > Polychaeta > Sabellida > Serpulidae > Hydroides > Hydroides elegans. Next base: position 14,176 of record LQRL01151483.1, read on the forward strand.
GTTTTTACTTGAAAGTAATATAATATAGTTATTTTATATTAAAGCAGCTTCTTAGCTGAATATCTAAGAGCAATTCCAGCGTTACCCACGTTACATTTCTAGCTGGTTTCGTATGCCCCGAGAGGCCTAGTGAGCATAGGTCATGGAGCTCACCCTTAATTTATGTGTTTCTGACAAGGGGAGATAGTAATCTTGATGATTAAACAAAATAAAATGTGTTCCTTCCATGCATAATTATATGAGAAAGAGTAACATCTTCGTTACCCACGTTACACAATATGGACATGAGATATTTTTGCATGTAAAAGCATAGCGTTAGCGTTGCTCAACTTCAAGCTACAATTCTAAAATAATAGCTCTTACTCAAACATCAATATATCCGCTATGTTTGAGGCTAAATAAATTAACTCTACCCTTACTTATATCTGAGAGACGGGCCAAAACTATTAACAGTCGTCGTTACCCACGTTACCGTTACCCATGTTACAAGCTATTCCGTGTAGCTGTGCCGATTAGTTAGTCTTCTAAAACAATCAATTGGGTTTCATACGTTATTGACCAATGAATATAAGTAAATAAATGCATACTCTAACCATTTATTGCAAGAAATAGAATAACATATTATTAACTTCAGCACATTTAAATCATAAATAAGGTTAATTGAGACATGACTGCCAATCATTCGTTTAGCTCTCCATACGGAAATCTATAATCTAGTGATGAACTATACTAACTTTAATAATTTGTAACCCTTAAATAAATATATTCAGCTACACTTCTAAAGTATTATTAAAAGAGAATTAACTACTTTAGAATTTGGAAAGTATCAGGATTGTGCTCTATGTTCGGGAATTCGAGTTGGAACTCTGATATTCCTAATTTTCTATTTAACCAATGCTTTCAAATACAAGAAAACATCCATGTAAATCAATATAGAGTTTCAATTTGACCAGATCCTTTGCCTTTAGTGCTTGAAAATACTTAACATATGTATTATATTTACCTTTTTATAATACACAACCAATTGATAGAACCGGTAGTAAATTTATTTTGAAAATGTAAATAATCAAGAGGTTTTAAACCGGAATCACCAAATTATGTTCAAAAACTGCCGGCCAGTAAGGAGAAGAATCGCTATCTAAGATCTATTAACATTTTTTAATACTCAAATTTATTTGAATTATGTAACGTGGGTAACGAAGTTTTTCATCAACCAAACCCATTTAAAATAGAATTTCGGCGGTCTTTTATAAATATCATCAAGTCAACTTTTAACACAAACAAATAACATTAAGATATTTATAAAAAGCGTAAAATATATGCCGTTTCGTGATTTCGTTACGGCGTATATTGACGATTTTGAGAGAAAAACTTACAATGAATATAGCGTTGAGCATTTTTTATGAATCGCTGACATATATACTTACTCTAGCAAGTAAACTGGCACCCCTAGCCTAGCTAGATTACGTTTTTGATGATCATCTATGTTTTTCGATTTTTTTCGTTACCCACGTTACAATATTCGCTCAAATATTACTCAATAGCTATTGATCGTACACGTTTAGTTTGTATATACAATTATCCAGCGTGTCATTACGAGCTTTCTATATATCTAACAGTTTGTTTGAACATACGAGTTTGTGATCGTATGTTCAAACAGAATCACGATAAATGCAACATTTCATTTTCACCTTTCAAACGAGTAAACACACTAAAAAATATAACAAAAGACTTCAAGGCGACGTCCTAACAACTTATGTTAACACTGAATTATTTCAAATTACGAACAAAGGGAATAAGCGCGAGCAAGGGTTTCATAATAAAATCATATATGTTACAAATTCAAAATGCATGTAAGGCGGAGTTCTAGATTCCGAAACATGCAATTTTTCTGAACAACGTGAGGCCAAAATGTTTTAGTCATTTTTGCTATTACCTACTATCAATATAAGGAAACGTCGAGGGTTTTACGATGTTTATACCATTTAACAGTTTGAAGATGTATAACAATTGGTACAGTCGCCCAAAAAGTAGTTTCAAAAATATAAGTTATGTACTTTCCCTCCATACGCGATAAATTTCCTTTCGATGAACAGAGGTGAACTTACATTGCGTTCTAGTTATCTTCGATATTATTTCTGATTGATAATCTACTAAAGCATGGATAATATTTAACTTAAAAAATATGCATTTCATGTCAAAGTCACATGGAATCGCCCCTATGAATTTCTTTATAAAAGAGATGAAAATATGCTATAACTTTCTTGAAAGCTTATTTGGTCTATTAAATCCACCATTGGAAAATTATAAACAAGGAAGCGGAAATAGCTAAAAATAAACAAAGATTTTTCTATAAATTATTTTGCTAAAAATGGGCTGAGGATGGGGTCTTTACAAAATTTCATCGATTATTTTGTTGTGAGCGGATTAGATAT
>LQRL01151488.1:0-13050 GCA_001703475.1 Hydroides elegans
CAAAGACACTTAACACGAGATTATACATTACGGAAATACTGTCTAACGCTACCCTTAACCATAATTGCAATTAACGGCTCTGTATACTTTAAGACTATGTGAAACGCAACAACTCATTCTCACCTTTTAACCGAGTAAACACAATCACAAACTAAAACAAAAGAGCGTCCGACGTGAAGTCGACGTCTTTATATATATTTCAATACTTCATAATTGCCAATTAAGAACAAAGGGTTTACGCGCAGACAAAGACTTTTCTGATATTGAATAATAATTGCACCTTAAATACGTTATTTCAAGATATATATTCTTTAATAAATTCCGATATTAATTGTAATAAAAGCTACAACTGTTGTATATTTACTATACAACATATAATTGAAAAGAATGATTTTGGGTGAAAGGCTCTAGGATCAACCTTAAATTGAATTCCTATTTGAGAAGCCTGGCCGCAGGTTCAAAAATAAATTGTTTCTAATTTGTTTTTCAACTGTTTTACTAGAATCTATTAATATTATGCATTAAGTAGGAAGTAAATCCATTAATACATCTTTCCATGACCTTTGAGTGTTTGGAAGCAATTGATTTCCCTGGAGGTTGGAAAATCATTGATCGCTTTGAAGCAAGTAAGAATAATGGAATTATTCATAGAATGTATTGTTTGATATGTGTGAACATACCCACATTCTTAAACTTGATATGTGTTTTTAATTTCAATTGTGCCTGTTTTACTGTAATTACTCCGACCGACCATAGCTTAGCTAAAAGTACAAAAAGCGATCCATAACTATTTCAGTTAATTAATCATTGAAATAATCATAAAATAGTTATCTCGGATACTGATGATAAATCAGCAAATGTTTTGCTATCGATTTTTTTTTAAGTTGAGTGAATGTCGTGTGCGCTATGCTGTATTGCTATATATCCTGATCAACCTGACTCAAATAAAGGGTTAAATGTGTTGCCACTGATAATTATAAATGACAACAAATGTTTCACCCATGTGACATGATATATAAGCAAAGCCAGATACAGAAATGGATCAATATTTTTTGTAAAAGCTTATGTTTTTTACCCAACATATTCAATATAAACCGTTTAACTTTTATCATATACAAACTAATTTCACCGCTCACCTCGAAAAGTGACCTTGGCCATGCGATCGCCACGCCCCTTGAGGCCCTCGGCATGTTTAAGAACCAACACTAAGGCCATGGTCTCTGGAAACTATAAATCCTAAATAAGCTGAAAACAAAAGCAAAATATGTATCCGGAATCGAGATAGCAGCCGCATGCACTTGATACGTTTTATATTATTTCATATCCAATATCACATTTCGACGCACATTTTCCAGTGGCTTTTGTGAGTGTTCTAACAAAATTTAAGAATGCATGGTTGTGTATTGTTGTGATTCTCGAAACTTGTGTATGCCATTTGTTGAATTCTCCAATTATATTACATTTGAGTGGATCATTGCTATGGTAGTTGATTAATTAAAACTTGATAACGTTTTCTTATAGTTTTTCACTTCCTATTTACAATGTTAACACGTTCACACTGCTTAAATGTATCCAATGAACTTAATATTTACTTTGGTGGTGTTGATATAATATTTAGTTTTATTCCGATAAAAGGAACACCGAAAGAGTCCATCGCACTGTGTCCCAAATAGAGCAGTATATTCCTGGCGTCATAAATGCCAAAAGCGGGGCAGTCAGTGGGGTCCCACCACGAATAATTGGCCCTCTGCAGCTATGTATATGTAAGATGCTCGGTGGTGATGGTGCTAGGGTTTTCCAACACTTGTGGCTGCACCAACAACAAGGATGCCATCTCTTGAAGGAATCATGAGGAGCCCCGTTTGTAATCAGTTTAGTCGCCCATATGCCGACTGATTACTGCGAGCCCAGCTGCCAAGTGTGTACCCCGAGTGCCGACGAACGACGTATAGCTATGTGTTGAGCTTAAGTTGTTGGTGGAAAAGGGTCTATGCTCCCTTCACAAGACTCACTTGTGCAACCGCCTTTCCATTATTAATGATCATTTGGGGCTTTGGCAGTGGCACTGGGTACGAATCGCACCTTCTCTCTAGAACACATTATGAAACAACAGTCAAGCCCAATACCTCTATATAATGCGCATATATGACCGACTCACCAACAGTCGATAGCTATCTCCTGTGTGAAAAAATTCAGACTATGGCAGTTATGGAAGACTGGATATTATCATGTTTTTGCCCGCCAGGCCTGTTAAGCCATTGATTTATACAAACATCAATTATAAATCCATGTGTCATCGCATGGTTACTAATGCGCTGTCTCTTATTCCAAAGCAAAGGAAATTGCTATTAAGACCCATAAAAGACAGTTTTGTTTTATGCAACCTGGGTATTGTTGTATTTCATTACTGCCCTTCAATAACACTGGAGGGGTCACACACTTAATGCCATGACTCCTTTCAGAGGTGGAACATTGTCTGAGCATTATAACCTGCTAAGTAATGCAATACTATTTGCCCTTTAAGTGCAATTCATATGTATGAGACAATGGTTGACAACATAAAATAGTTGCATGTTTTACAATGAGTAGGCCTACGAATAATAAACACAAAATTTTAATGTTCTCTGGTTCAGTCCAATCAGCAATTGCTCATTCGATTATAATTTTATTTTCGTTTTAAGGTAGATCCTACGCTATCCCTAAGATTTCTAAATAGCTATGTTTTTGCAAGATGTCGGTTTTGTGAAACATAACATGATTTCCAGAGTTTTTGTTTACTATCGCCTTATGCATATAATAGAAGTACCGCATAATTATTATCTTTACCCGAATTAGAAAAGGTACAACACATACACATGTTGATATAAATATATCAAAAATACTACTCTTTGATTTTTCTCCACAAGCCGAGAACATCCATAGAACAATAGGAGATGAGCAAAAATTGGTCTGATGCAAATAAGCCATTTCCCTCCCTCCCACTTTTGGCTGCCCAGGGGCACCGTGACAAGTAACGAGGGCGCCCACCTGCTAAATACATGGCTGGGGATAGTAATGGAGGCCTTGCAAGGGTCGATTGGCACGGGCTTGTCGGGGGCTGCTTGTCTATAGTCGGGCAATTTAATTGCCGCTAAATGGCGATTGCTGATGTGACTGAGTCTTAATTCGATACAGGTCAGTATGGTGAATGAGTATTGGCTATCTATGATGCTTGATCTTGGCTCCATTAAACATATTTCTACGAATTACAATTATTTTTGATATAAATGATATATGAGCATACGTATCCCTCGATTTGATTTCAACATGTCAAGGGTCTGGATATCTGCAATATTCCATCAAAATAGTATGATATATTAATGGTTTGGTTGCATTCCTTTGCATATATTATTCCTCTGCTAATGATTAAGATTACATAACGTATAATATCATTTAGTTTCAGCGAACTCAGTATATCTTAACAACACGAACGGGAAGTCAGGTTCGGTGAAACTCACACAATTTTCTTGGTAATGTAATCTTATTGATTCGCAGAAGGAATAAGAAAGTGATATGTGCCAAAATTATTATTTAATTTATTTATTATGCTTTTCATGTTTTACGCATTCCAAATTGACGCAATAACATCATATAGCCGATATTATACGCTGGATTTTTGTCACACATTTCTCAATTCATTTTTATTACATGTACATTTGTAGAATTCATGTGCGGTTTACTCAGGTTACTTTGAATATGCAACCAGACCATTTATATAGCATTTGAATTGGATTGAAGATTGCGAAGCATGTATCCAGATCCTTGACATATTAAATCAAAACAAAATATATGAGCACAAGAATTTCGCACAACAATTGTTTGGCTTCGAAGTACGACAAAATGAGTCATTATTGGAATATAAATATTTCAATATTTTCCCATGTTTCTCAGTGGTGGAGAAGATAATTTTTGTGATTTTAGTCAACTGTACATCAAAAATTAGAATCCCAGAGCTAGTTAAGGTTTCAATGGAAATGTACGTAAGCAATGAAACAACATTTTCTTCAATATAGAGTTACTATGAATATACTTATGATACTGGTTTAGAATTGTTTTTAAATGTGGTTCGCTTTCGTTTCGCAGACGGTCCATGTCAGTGACTTCATCGTGGTATTAAACAAAACAACTGCTAGAATATCAGTCTGGTTGCAAATGTCATTTACATTTAGACATGTACACGCCCTACTTGGGCTTTACAAAATGAAACAAAAAATATCCAACAACTTTGCAAGCTGTGGAGCATGTTTTCATCCCATTATAGATTTGACATGGTGATGCAGTTTCGTTGTTGGTTGATGGTTGCTTGGCTAAGGAAAGAATAATCGTCTATTTTCTATGTCATTTTATATATTCTATATCTATGTTTTGTGTTACGTTTCAATCTTACTCGAGTAAATATAAATTCCCTATAGAATGTTATGTTGATACTTTAAGTTTTGTGTTGCAGCATAGGAGAAGGGCACCCTAGACACATTTTACAAAAGTTAAAAAATATTCAAATTTTCAAGTACGAAAGACAAAAAGGTGTTCATTTTTTCCAAGGCAGCTGTGTTGTTCCTCAATTTCTAGCCAGCTAGTAAGCAAGCAATTCTAATCTGATTTCAAATAATTATGCAAATTACTTATTACGGTAGTAATGAATGATGAGTTCCTAAATTCTCCATGCTTGAAAGTATTTTCTCAAAATGTCCACGCCAGCAGAGGATTTATCGGGGTACACCCGTTTTGAGGAACCGATGGCGAGCTACTCTTCATAGGATTATAAAAAAAATGTGATATGAATATCACAATATTTATTTAATATCATAGTTGGTATTTTTGGAATTTAGGAATAATTACATTGTGATGGTTAGATTTCATTTTGTTATATTTCAAAGTATCGTTTGATATATGTGAATGCTATCTGCCAAAACGATGGGAATAGAAGGTAATACATAAGGTAATCGTGTGTTAGAAATTACTCACAAAACGTATCCTCCATTTAGCACCATTTTGCACGATAGTTTTCCATATTGCTCGCGACCCAACACTCGAATAGCTATTAGCCGAGGGTTGAACGTGTCATTGAATTCCGTCATCACTCTTTTATTATTTATCGCGATGTCATTATCACACCATGTGGACTCGGCATTCTTGCTCTTACTCTACTTTGCGCAAGTCCTGCAATGCGCACAATTATTGCGTAAAGATGATCCCATAAATCACTTGATTCCTTTTGATATGAGCGACACTTGTCAATGTACTTCATAGAAATTACGGGCAAACCGAGCAAACACGTTGGGCCCGACCAAGTGCCAAGGTGGAAGGTGACATGGGAAAGCGGGATAAAGGACGTGTAGGGACCCGTTAATTTGGACTCAATGGGTGCGTCGAAACAGCTTGTGTGTTTCTTACATCTAGAACAAGAATCCACTTAATGTATAACCATAAACTTTTAATTTCCTTGCTTGTAAATAGATTGACTGTTTTAATAATTTCTACTGACTGATTTTTCCCAGACACAAATAAGCGAAAACCTTTATTCGGGTACCTTTATGTTCTAAGAATTATTAATATGCATATAGGCTGGTCCCTTCCATCGAAACCACGCGTTTGCTAAACCCTTGCCGCAAAGGGTACAGGGAAGAGCCAGAACATGGGTTTAAGTGCCCTTCGCGAGTCAGACGTATGACGTCGGTGGTGACACATGAATGGATGTCTGTTAAATACTTTTAATTCGAGATGAGACGAGCTTCCTTGGAAAAAAATAAAACACAACATGAGCCACCCACTGATCATATACACTGTATATATTTTTAATTCGTGTTATTGATATATACGCTTTATAAACGGTTTGTTAGTATTAAACAGCAAAAAAGTAAATAAGTATGAATTTTAATCACTTTACAATCGTTTAAGATGAAATTCTGTCAACCATATGTACTCGTGATCTATTCATGCACTAAGGAAAAATATACAAAGAATATATCGTCAAGAACCTTTGAGAGTTGGATGTCGTACATATACCTGTAACAGGATGAACCCAGATAAGCGTATAAAGTAATTGTCAATGGCCTTTACATGATGGTTCATTTTAAACAATCCATTCCACATATTATTTAAGCTGATGTTGCTTTCAATTATTATTTTAGATATTGATTATGTTTCATATATATCCAATATATTCAGCATTAGCCCAAAATAAACATAATAATAGCATTTTTGCGCTTTCTGTGACAACTAGACTTTCTAAATTGCATCTTAAGTTTTGTCATGACCAAGGTGTCTATCACGATTGCGTTTCATGATTATGAACAGTTGACATTATGTGGAATACTGGCATGTCACGTTCCAAGATTAGGAGAAGTCGACTCAGATATATCTAATGTGTATGGAATATGTGAGCATATTTGCAAATGCGGATCGTCAAGTTTAGCTAAAGTATACTTTTGCTAAGGAGATGTGACTTTTGCTACTGATAACAATTCTATGCGAAGGTTTACCGTCGCTGAACATTTTTTTGTAAAGATAGACTACACCTTTTTTCGTTAATTATTTGCATTAAAAAACACAATATTCCATCTGAAGATAAGTGGCCAATCGGTGAAAATGCATTAAAAATAAAAAACGATTTGTAAAATAATGAGTTTTGTTATAAAATACAAAGAATAACAACAACACATGATCGACTCAAATGTATGGTAAACACAAATGGTAAATGGAAATACATTTAATTGTATCCTGGTCGTACGATATATGTTGAACGCATATAATCGGTTGTTTATACATATGATTTGTATTTGTGATTCAAAGTACATGCGATATATCAATGAAAGTCTTTGTTTTACAAGCTAGAGTCTATAACATCATTTAAGAGTAAAAATGTTTACAAAGGATGGTTTCGAACTTCTCTGCTGCTATTATATTTTGACTCATTCTGTCAAATATTTTATTTTGTCAAGGATAATTGGTCAATAATACCGCTCCTTTACGTCTATGTTTCAAACCAATTTTGACAAGAATGAACTTATATTACGTAAATCAATACTATGTGTTCATCATGAAACATCAAAACATTCATTTAATTAGTGCAACTAAAAGAATTGTGCAGTTCTACAAATAAAGGGATAGTTTCTTTCTGTTGAACAAGTAGTACAGTGTGCTCATACAGATCAGAAGCAGCAAAATGCAGACCACCATCAGAAATATCACGACGCCGTCAGCCTGTCAACATTGAATGTGGTTACAATGATTATAATGGAGAAATAATAGAATGCAAATTCTAATAAAATCACATTTGTAGCTTCAAATTATAACAATAGTTTCGATTTCCTTTTGATAGAATACCAAACTATATTAAATGCAAAGAAAACCAAACTATATTAAATGTATCTCTAAAGCGTTTCGGACCGTGGTAATCTTTAATAGCACAAATTCAATTATGAAAAAATAATAATATTTTTGGCAACTGTTTTTTTTGGATATGCGAAAAATATATGTTTAACGCCTTAAATGATGTTTATTTTTACTTTCAAGAAACATTTAAGATGCCGTTCAATTCCATGACAGAATACGTACCGTATCCTGGTCCATTCGAAACAAATCTGCAAGAAAACAGAGGATACAGAATATTTTTATAACGGCTCAAATATAACATGAGCAAATGTCATAGAACTATTTTCTAATATTAATCTTCTATCTATGTGTGTCTGCGTTCCATACGAACTAAAAATAAAAGGGCTCCGTGCAACTCTATGTGTTAAGTCTGAAATTGACGTTTTGAGAAAAAAGGCATAGAAAACTTTTAAATTGGTAATTGATATAACATTTGGCAAGTTGCCCTTAAAAACAGTTTGCGAATCTGATTTATTTTCTGTTTATGACTTTTAAAACATCTTCAAAAAGATCCGCTTACAATCATTTAGATATGTTTTTCAAATAAATGATATAAAATAATCGAAGCAATAATTGTTTTATTTCAAAAACAGACAACTACACCGATGTTGCACAAAATCTATTTTGAGATTTGTGTTCCGAATATAGTTTACTGATCACATGCACATGTCCTTATTATAAAGTTTGAAACTTAATTTTAGAAATGGTTGGTACTCACTTGTTTTAAAACGAATATTTTCACGAAGGGTTGAACTTTCTGTATGTGCTGCTTGAATTTCCTCATCTGACATTTCCCATTCATATAATTTATACCGCATATCTGAATTACAACGGAGATGGTGATTATGTAAAAGTTCTTAACTTTATTTTGAAGGACTTAATGGTTGTATTCTGTTTATATATTAAACGATGAGAAACTTATATTTGACTTTTAATAACATTTGCCATCATTTATTTAATGAAGTTCCGAGAAAAATATCTTTGTTTTTTTTTTCATTAAACTTTGAAGATTAAGAGGCATTATACCTAGGTATTTTCTTATTATCGGAACAGTTACATGATTCCAAAACTCCATCTTATTTTCAAGTAGATTTGAAATAGGATGACCGGACACCGCCTGCGATATGTTTGAATAAGTATCCCAATTCCATGAGATTTTATCATTTTCGCGGAAAGCAGGCAATACGATATCATTCACTGTAGGAATCCTGTGCAAAAATCATTATGCTATTCTTATATATTACAAATATTATCAATCTTATATGAAAGGCGTATAAAAACTATATTAGGAAAAGAATCGCTGTCGATCCGCGTGTTATTCACATCGCATCCGCCAATTAAACGCCATTGCCTTTATGTCTATTTCACACCACCTATTTGCTGCTATATGCTTGGACACGATGCGACCAAACACAGTCGTAGACAAACTTGTCCAGTTTGACCGACTCGTAAATACTCAACATATTGAATCATGGCAATACGGGGTCCACGACGGTCGGCAATCAGCGTGGAGGGTGTATAGATAGTCGTATACAGTCGCGTCGGCGTTGTGAAATGGGCATACGATCACGTTATACTTAGACGAATGAAAAACATTTCTATCTGAAATAATATCCGACTGAAAAAAAGAAATCCCGTCGCGTTTTCAGATTTCATATTTTTTTTGCATGACAGACCCTGACAAAAAGTATGTTAGATATGCCCTTATTTAGTTAGTACTCCTTCCTGCATTATGTTTTAAATGTTTAAACTGTAATTACATGTAATCTTGCACCGGCATTTAATTCGCAGAAAAAGCCAAATTGAAAAACACATACACTAATTGAAAGAAAATTTAGAAAAGCAACGCGTTAAGATGTTATCGTTATCGCATTTAAGAGTAAATGGCAATGGTATTTCAACTATTCTACTTACGTCGTTTTAGCAAAGCTGCTCCATGCGCTCATCATATCAAATGTAAGTCTTATCTGATCCTGTGTCGCGTTGAAATCATCGGACAAAATATCACCCATTGCATACAAAGTGTCCTCTCCGTGTTCTGCTCCCAGTATAGTATCGTCGTCTTCTTTTGGTAAGCTATTAGTTCGATGGCTAAAATAAAACATGTACACATTGTCACCTTGCGATTCGGTGGTTTCCGCAACCCAGCGCGAGTACGACGCGAAAATACTGTCGCGCATTAATTGTAGAACTAACTTCTTATTCTCAGTTTGATTTTTGGAATCCGATATTTCGTATTTATTGCGGATCAGCGAGATGAGCATCTCGTTTTCGGGATCTGTACTTGACGTGTGATCGTACAGATAGAGATACGGTATATCCAATCCAACGACTGATATCGGAGCTGCGATGAGATAGTCCGAAATGCTGTCCGCATTGGGCGCGGACATTTGACTATAAATCGTCCGCCCATCATCAGATGTGAAACCTAGCATCAAATTAACGTGGTTATAATTACCGCTTCTCCATAAAACATCGGGTGAATCTGTTATAAACTCACCGTCGATCACGCGAGCGATGACATCCTGGTTGTAAAATGCGAAAACCGCGGGATCTAGCGTTTTTAAGCAAGTAATTGTGTCTACTGTATTGTTATATTCACACCCGTAGTAACTAGCCGCTGAATAGAAGAAACCAGTGCTACGCTGCTTCTCAGACGCGAATCGAGCACCGGAAGTGCTATGGACAATGGCACCTCTAAAGAGCCCTTTACTCATTGGCGACAAGACATGGGCCAACACCGACTCAGCGCCAGCAGATTCACCGAATATAGTGACATTGTTTGGTTCGCCGCCGAAGTAGATGATGTTTTCGTGCACCCATCGAAGCGCGGCGTTTTGATCGAGGTAACCGTTGTTTCCCGGGATGTGGTCATCACCGGAACAAACAAATCCCAGCATTCCTAAGCGGTAGTTGAGTGTCACAACAATGACATCGCCAACGTTAGCCAACGTGGTGCCATCTTTCCATGCCCCTGAACCGAAGTTAAAGCCACCTCCATGAATAAAAACCATGACTGATAAGCGTTTGTCGATTGAACTGATCCCTTGTCTTTGCAAATCCAGAGTGGCCGGAACATATATATTGAGAAATAAGCAATCTTCACTTCTGTCTAATGAGGGTATCTTTGTCAATAGATATTGTTCGTCGAGTCTCGGTTGCATACAAATGTTACCGAATTTGATTGCTTTGAGGGTCCGTCCCTCCCAACCTTCGTGTTTTTGGGGTTTCGCAAACCGTAAATCATCAACAGGTGCTTTAGCAAACGGTATTCCTAGGAACTTGTGAACAACCTTTTTATCCGACACCTTTTGAGATAATCCCTCAATTAATCCATAATTTGTATCTATCATTGGACCATGTGTTCTATGTTCAAATAGAACGAAGCAGTCAGTTAAACTTACAAACGTTACACAATAAATAACGCACAATTTAACATATATAGAATATTCCATTTTTGCAAGATAATTCATATTGAATATTTTATTCGGTAAGTTTTACTTTTCTAATATCTTGTGTCGTGTTGTCCCTTGTTAATATCGTTACCTTCGTGACTATTACGTAAAAGATGCATCACTTCTTTAATTCGAACTCAAGCGGGAGCTCAGTGATAGATCGGTTGACCTTTTTGACTCCTCTTTAATAGCTATATAACACCTCCATTAGTTTGGGATAATCGACACTAACACTTCTGTAGGTTTGCAATGAGAGTTCCGTCCAGCACAAAAGCAAGGAACTCTCCCTTATTTTCCAGACTAATAGGCTCTTCTTCGAGAAAGGAAGCAGAACCATGAACATCATTATTTTCTTCAAATATATATTTTAGTGACCCTCGTTTGCACAGCACGGAAGGCTTTCTGATGCTTAAAATGTCAAATGCAAATAAATACATGTAGATCAATTTGAAGGGTTAAAATCATTGAAAATGGATGTTAAAATTGTTTTTGGTCATGTTAGCAGTACTAAAAAAAACAAATGCATGATGATTGTATATCTGAAAACGTATATATTTTAGATCAGCCATTTTTCCTAACCATCCGTGTTTATACCACGTCGTTAAAGTTTTTCTGTAGTTTTCTTCCGACTTCTTCAAAACAACATTATCTCCTTTATTGGCCTATTGGCATTGCCTTTACAAGAGGCGCTAAGTTTTGTAAAAGACTGACGAAAAGAGATAGTACAATGGTTGTTCTGTCAAATAGATAATTGATACAGGTCCGAGATTAGCAACCTTAGCTAAAACTAACTAAATATTCAGTTTTCAAAACACGGAGGAAACAGAACGTGGTGTTTCGAAATAAACTTAATTACGAGAAATCCTATTCATCCTTATTCATATGTTTAATTCGCAACATATTTTCAAACATGTTTTAAGCATCAAGCAAGACCCACGCAAAGATGTTATATTATGTAAGATAAAATCATGCATTTGGTAGCATATTTCATAATAAAGATATGTTCAAGGTATTATAATGACATAAAAACTGGTGTCTGTATAGAAAGGACACCCAATAACATATTATTATGAGTTAAATTTGTGCTGATTGTAGCTTTTTATGCAATGATGGGAAATCAATGATAATAAAGAAAATACAATAGCATCATGAAAATGTGTAACAATTGAAAAATTCAATATCTAAACTTTTCACGTAATAACTGTATATTGAATAAGGGAATATTTAATAAAATGGAATAGCATATTAAGAATTTATTTAATTAAAATGTGAGGTAATTAAGAGTGATTAAATAACCTGTTGGTTTAAATACAATTTTATAGAATCTGGATCTTTTGTTACACATACACATTTATGTTTATTTTATAACGTTAAATGCATCAATGGGTTCTACTCTGATCCTGATCCTCGATTTTTTTCTCGAGTCAGAGAGAGAAATATAGAGAGGATCGGCTATGCTATGCTGAAATACCTAAAACTAATGTTGAAATTAAGCTCATGAGGTGCGCTTCAATTTGAGATTAGCGACATACTGTGATAACAGATATTGAACTTACATACCCACGTAAAAAGGGAAGTGCATTTTTTTTTATAAAATGGATAACCGTATAATTCTATAGAATCCAATGAGGTTTTCCTTAGTTTTAATATAATTTTCGTCATCTTTAGCCGCCATAATGAATCGGGTCCCTTTGAAATTACAAAATAGATACAAGCTAGAAACATTATATTTCATTTTGTTTACAAAATTTAAACTTGCCCAGCCTCTTAAAAAATATGATTTGATCACGTCGTGATCAAATATAAGTAATATAAGCAATGGCTAAATAGAAGGATAGAATGATTGATGTTGCGTATTCAAAGTTACGATTTGGAAATATAATCCACATGATGATGATATCGTTGTTTTATATCATGGTGAGCATTAAGCTATAAGGACACAGTGACATATCTACGATGCCTTTTAGTTTTTGGGATTGTTTTAAGTGTAGATTCTATGCAAAATAATGTATTAAATGATTTTATTTCAAAACTAAGATCTATACAATGTAGACCTAGGTGAACAACCCATGAGTGTTTAAACCCGCAAATATGGAGGGTCTGCATTTATCCGATATATTTGAAAAAGAAAACATCTTTCACGTTTGAAGATATTTATTCAACAACAAATGTAACAAGGTGA
>LQRL01151497.1:1396-14887 GCA_001703475.1 Hydroides elegans
TTCATTTGAAAGAATTTGTCTTTATCCATGAGATACGCATTGTTTAGTATTTTGTATGTTTATTTAAGGTCGACTTGATTTCTACGCTCAGTCAGAGATTGAAATTTAGGATCAGTATTGCACATTTTTTCACATCTTCTTTGAACTTTATCCAGCGCATTGATATCCTTTTGTGACCATGGGTTCCACACTGACGAGCAGTACTGTTGGGACTAAAGTTGAAGTCACAAAGGCTTACTAACGTGAGGGGGTATTTTCACCGGTGGGGGATGGGGGCTTTCGCTCAAGCGTGCATAAATGGATACTTACCGCAGGGTGGGGGTAGTGCTGGCTTTTCACCGTTTACCTTATTTTCGCAAGCAGATATGGGCGATAAAACAATATTCTATTTATTTTCCTGAAATTACACATGATAATTCATAGAAAATGAGTAATAATTGAATAAACATAATGAGCATGTTGATTTTTTTGTTGAATAAACATAAAATAGTTACCAGACAAAAAGTTATTTACGATTATTTTTTGTTTGTTTATTCCTTCATTTATTTCGAACGTGAATATTGTTTTTCACATAATCACTCCAAGTCTCGAATGAGATTGGAATGCATTGAAAAGGTATTAACCCCATATTTATTAGAAGCAACTCTAACCGGTTAGGGCTGTGTTTACTAGATCTAAAAACGAGGGCACTTCTACTTCTATCCGGTTACTCGGCAAAACCGCGAGGCATCACGCCGAGGGTGTACGTCGTGCGGGTGCATATATAAAATCGGCTTGTGTAGGTGCAGTTTACTAAAAACACTTGATAAAATCGGTGCAGGTGCGATGTGTGACTAAAAACAGGAGTCATTTAGACATATTGGGATATTTGAGACTTAAACTGCTGTGAGTCGGCCAAGTTTGTCAAGTTGACAGGCAAACTATTCCATTTCTGTATGGTCCGAAGGAAAAAGCTGTATTTGTACACATTGCACGATGTGCTTACGCTGGTGAGCCGGCTTCGCAAGGAGCTACGTGTGTGCCTTGTTTTGGTGTGGATATATGGTGGCAGTACTATATGAACATATTCATTTAGGGCTTTATGGAACAGTATGAGTCGGATGATTTTACGTCGTTTTTCTAGAGAGTCCCAACGTTGATCACGGTAGATTGATGTGACTGTGCCTGGCATGCGACTGTACTCGTTTTGTTTTTTTACAAAACGTGCAGCACGTCTTTGAATGGCTTCTAGTCGACAAATATCCTTCTTCAGGTATGGGTCCCAAGCTGCTGCAACATACTCCAGATGGGGACGTACCAGTGCACAATATGCTTGTTCTTTGACTGTTTCTGGACACTTATTCAGGTTGCGGCGTAGGAATCCGAGGTTTCTGTTTGCTTTAGCTATTGAATGGTCAATGTGTTTGGTCCATTTTACGTCATCTTGAATTTCCACACCCAGGTAGGGGTTATGTGAGCGCGTTTCTAAGTCGAATTCATTCATGGAATATGAATGGAAACGTTTATTTGCGATGTGAAGGATGTAGCATTTGTTTTCATTAAACCACATTTACCATGCGTGTGCCCACTTACAGAGGCGATCTAGATCCTGCTGGAATATGTTAAAGTCTAGGCTGTTATTTATGATTCGATAAACCAGGCAGTCATCTGCAAAGAGGCGGACTTGGACCTGAGCCTTTTCTGCTATGTCGTTTATAAACACGAAAAACATCAGGGGACCGAGGACAGTGCCTTGTGGGACACCTGACTAAACGTGCACTTGGTTTGATGTGGCACCATTCAATACAACTTGTTGCGTTCTGTCAGTCGTTCTGTCAGATATCCACGACTTTATGCAGTTTATGGTGTTGTTGCGAATACCGTAGTGGTCGAGTTTATATAGTAATTTTGGATGGAAAACCATGTCAAACGCTTTGCTGAAATCTAGTATGGCCATGCCTATCTGTTGTTTGCTATCAATTGACTTAGTGAGATCTTCTTTGGTTTGAAGGATTTGGGTTTCGCATAATCATTTCGCTCTGAAACCATGTTGGTTTTCGTTCAGTATTTTATGTTTATACAGATGTTTAGATATATTAAAGCAGAGGATATGTTCCAAGACTTTGCAGTCATGCACGCAACGATTTATTCGGGTAAATGTTTATTCTTGTAGGAGATCTTCCTTGCTAGCATTTTTTCAGAACAGAACCAAGATTTTTTTTTCGAAATGATTATTTTACTCTAGGTTAATGTTGGAAAATATATCAAACCACGCGGATGTATCTTATTTAAGGCCCTGTAAACGAATCTTTAAGAGAATAACCATATACACATATGATTTCTTGACATCTTTATTCTGGTAGGAGATGTTATCCTTGCTTGCAGTAGTTTTTCGGGGTTTCTTGCTTGAAATATCAGAACAAAGTCTTTGATATTAATCAGCTTATTAAGCATATTTCAAAGACATCTGATTATTTCCCGCTAAACAATATATAGATTGAGATATTTTCTAAACAAATCGTTGAGTGCCCCTCTAAAAAGAATGCATAGTATGAATTAAGAGGAATCCAGTTGTAAACAAAAAAGTTGATCTAAACAGAATGGGTTAACCGAAAAAATCCAACCGTTTTGAACAACATTTTTTTTTTCTAAAATGAATAAGGGGTAATTGTTTGAAAAAAAACCACATGTGTCTGTGATAAAGAATGCAAAACATTAAGGCTATGAAATCGTGAACATAAGCCGAAAGGTCCCCGTATCATTTTTTAAAGTATTCATTTTAGCATAAAGCCTCTTGACTTTTATTTTAACAAAACAAGCCATCGTAGAGGGCAAAGCCCCAAACCTCCCGCCCTCGCGTTCCATTCACTTCTCTATCCTTTTTTAAGGACCAAAAGTCTCTCTTTTGTTGCCAAAATTATATCTCTCTGTTAATAAATTTCTTTATATTTTTTCATGTTCTAATTATTTTTTGAATATATGATAATTTATTTTGGCATTTTTTTATGTAACTTTATTCATGTAACTTTCTGATACTCTTAAAGTACTACCTAACTTTTTGTATATTAAGAAAACAAGTCAACGTGATAGACCGATTTATTCTATATTTTTTAAAATAAATTTATCTATTCACGTCTATTCATTGATTAATATTAACCATAAACTATCTGGAAATAATTTATTATATAAAATGTTCTTGGTGTTTTCAACTGATATCGACAAATTTGAAAAATAGTAGTTTACTCTAAACTAAATTGAGACGCATAAAACCCACTGTTATGTAGCTTCAACAATAGATTAATTGCATCAAAAGCATAATTTTCCTTGGTATTGTTGCGAAACATAATTGTTAGATCCTGATTGTTTTCGTCATATTTCCGAAAAAAAGTTGCAAATTTTAAACCACAAAATCAAATTCCTGAATTATTATTCATTGAATTAAAAGGTCGGGCATGTACCTTGTAACTTTTCACACACTCTTTCAGGAAGATGTATATAGCTATCTATTACCGTTATTGTGCTAGGGCTTGACGAAACACAATTTCGTCAATTTTGCGGGTCTAAAAATCACCCGTTTTGATAGCCCCCTCCGGGCCCCTAGGCCTCGGTTGGGGGCTAAAAAATGTGTTCCTGTTTTGTAGATAGCTGGTCTAGGTAGCTGGATTCAGGAAAGGAAAACATTTTTGTGAAATATGAAAATATGAATATGAACCTTTTTTAAAGAACCTTTTTTAATTACATTTCAACTAAACATGACAAATTAGTTTTGTTTCGCCTTTTGTAAAAACTAGTATTTAACACTTCTTTTTGTATCATTGTTTTTGCTCATATTTTGATACGTGAAAAAATCATTATATGGCGTATGAATATGGCAGGGAATCAAACTCAATGAATCACAATGCCTCAGCTGGCCCATGAAAACCTTTCAATACATAGATACTGAAGAAGAATTGGTGTGCGAAATGAGTTTATGCACTTACTATGAACGAATTTATTTAGTGTCCTGATAAATCGGATGAAGCTGAAGACGGAGGAGGCACAGAGAAAGCCCAAGAACATCGAGTCCCACTGCACTTTAACTTCGTTGACTTCAAGGCTGCCTTCGATACGGTATGGAGGAAGGTCCTGTAAAAAATGATGATCACAATCAGCATTGACCCCAAAATCGTCCGTATAATAGACACCCTATACATTGAGACAGAGTGCGCCGTAGTCATCGATGGACAGTTAACTGAGTGGTTCGCAGTGAAGATCGGCCTTTGAAAGGATGCTTTCACCTACCCTATTCAATATGTTTCTGGAATTTATCATGAAGGACTGAAAAGCCTGACACGACTGTTTATTTTCTATATAAACTGCCCTTTTAGTTTTTTGAGCTGCATCCGATGCCTCTAAGTCTTTTTTATTTGCATAGGATTAACCATTTATGTTTTTGGAAAAATATGCATAAAATCGATTGAAAATTTCATTTTTTCGTTGTCTTTACACCGTGCTTTAAAATAGTTGTCTCATTGCCTTTCCCTTGAAATTTGGATATGATACTACTTTTAATACGCTTATTTTATTTGTGTAAGTCATATACCCCCTCCAGCTTAATTTATCAACAAACATTGACGATGAACACAGGGCGTATTTGACTAATAAATACAATGTTTGCCACAAAAACATATGCAAAACTATGAAACGCAATGACTCTTAGTCAAATTGAACTTTTTACTTTGACATTTGTAATAATCTATGCTAAGAAACATAAAAGAAGAAGATAAAAGACAAGAGTTACTGAGGAGGATTATTGCATGTGTCTAGGTTTACTTAACCTCAAAAGTGACGGCCCAAATAATCGGCTTAATAATAGTTTACTATACAAACGTATTTCCATTGAACTCTCTCTCTAGAGATCTCATTGAACGAATTGCAATTAATCCTTTTAGTTTATCATTATGTCTTTGATGGAGTTCCATGACGTTTTAAATGTTCTTTTAAACATGAATCATTATAAAAAGAGGTATCTTCTTTAAATTATCAGTTATTTTGATATAATAGATAAACATTGATAAATTCCAAATAAATTCTCGAATAACATGTAATATTCTATAATTTATACACAAAATGAATTTTCGACGATCTACACTGATATTTTTTTCTTGTGAAAACAATTCTAATCAAGTGGTATGTCCGAAGCTATATAATCAATGTCGAATTTTGAAAAACCGAATGCAGTTACAATATATTAATGTTAGCATCATTATAAAGATGAATAAAGACTGAATCTACCCTTATAAAGATCATTCATACTTATTTCGATCTACTATTATTAACTTTTATTCAAAATATGGGAAAATCCAAAATTAGCAGAATCAAATTTAGCCAAATTTGTGTATTTATCTGGCACAGAAACGACTTTAGAATTCCCCACACATTTACGCGCAAAAATATCGAAACATAGACGGACTATTTTTTGATGAATATTTAAAAACAAAAATTCGTCTTTGGTCGACATGTAGACAGATAGGCACATGAAAAGTATTGTAAATACACATTTTGATTTTGACATGTACATGGTGGACAGGTAGACAGGTGGACAGGTAGACAGGTCGGCACATTAAAAGTTGTGTAAATACACATTTCAACATGCCCATGGTCGGCAGGTACACAGGTAGAAAGGTCGGCACATTGAAATTTTTGTAAATGCTGAATTCAACATGTACATGGTTGGCAGGTAGACAGGTGGACAGGTAGACAGGTCGACATGGATTAAGCATAGTTTATGGCATTTTACCAATGCCACTATCAATCCAGTTCTTTCATCTGCATTCAAACTATAGAAATCACGCCGATCCACTCATTTATGTATAAATGCTTATAATAAACACTATTTTACGTATTCTAGCACATATTTCACGATTAAACGATGTTGTTGAGCCCATTCCATCTTTCAATTCAATTTAATTTGCCAATTCTACCTGTCTACACGTCCATCTGTCTACCTGTCCACCTGTCTACATGTCTACCTGTCCACCTGTCTACCTGTCCACCTGTCTACATGTCTACCTTTCCACCTGTCTACCTGTCTTCACCTCATCAAACATCAGTAACCGCATCACCTCCTTTGTGTCTACTATTTTTTATTGTGTGGGGAATTCTTAATCCTAGCCCTGGCACATATTACATTTTTTTTTATTTTTTTTTTTATTTTTTTGCTTTATTTGCAACCCGAAGGTTGAATTGTTTACAATTTATATTTCACACACATTATACGATTTATATACTAAGAACACTTTGTTATGGTTATCGATCTGTGTAAGCAATCAATGTGACAATTTGACGGCGCAGGTGAAACTCACATGGGTTTTGATTGCTGCCAAGTCTTACAAATTTTAATTGCACATCATTGCAAAGATATATCGATAAATCCCTAGGGGCTAGCATGTTTGACATGAATCTTGGGGCATGCGGGGATTCGAACTCACGTCCCTCTGATTCATGTTTGCTTGCCTGGCCAGCGCTTATACCAACTACGCCACCGTGCCCCCTGCTACATACTTTAATCGCGTTTGAGGGGGGTAAGTGAAATATAAATCAAGATAAAGTACACATTGAAAATATTATTGCTAAATTTTAAAATTCTAAAGTGGCAACATGTTTTAAAATGCATGTTAAGTTGAGCAATTTGTGGAAAAATGCACGTTTTTACAGCATAACTCGGCAAGCCTAAAATAAAAACTGAGGAGCAAAAGGGAGTGTGATGAGCAAAGGATTAAATAGCTCCAAAAAAACTAAAGGGGCATTTTTAAACAGCCGTGTTTGATATTACGTTCAAACTCAATGACAGTTTATCGAAAGACATCAGATACGTAGACGATACCATCCTCCTATCATCCTATTTTCGAGAAACTCCACCGAAGGAAAGACAATTTCGTACCTAGATTGCCAGCTAACTTAGCATGTTCAGGAATACGCAAAGATTTATTCGGTGAAATATCTATTCTACTGGAAATCTTCCTTGCTGGCATTTTTACATAGTAGAATTATTATGAAAATTTAATTTTGTTTTATTTCAAGTAAAAATGTTCGTTGATGCAATTATTACACAAAATAAACTATGTTATAAACAGATTCGGGCTTGAATATAGGCATCAACCTATTTTGGTGCACATTTAGAAAAAAAAATAATATTGAAGAGTATCTATTCTTGCCGGCAACGTTTTGCTGGCAACGATTGTTGGGCCTTCCTATCTGGCAAAGACATACTAAAGTGTTTAATTAAAGGACTAATATGTTACCACTTTATGATGCAAATAAATTCGTTTCGTAACAAAATAAGTAATTTCAGACATATTTCAACAATTCTTTCGCTGGATACTCTTGCATGTATAGAATGCTATAGAATATCAGCAGCAACCTTGGGACATGTCTAAAAATGTCAAACACACAGCTTATGACAGAATAAGATATAGATTAATAGCTTATTTAAGGTAACCTCATATTGATACTGAAGTAGAAGAAAAAAACTATGTTATTAGAAAAGAGGTAGAGCAAATTTGTGTACCTATGCGAATTAATAACGGATAATAGCAAATGCAACAACGAAATCCACAGAAGAATCGAAATTGCAAGGAAATCCTTCACCAAAATGCGGACGGCACTAACGAAACCCAAAACTCTCTATAACATCTAGAGTACGTTTCATTCAATGCTATGTCTGGTCAACACTGCTTCATGGGGTTGAGTCATGGACCATCAGCAAATTATCGAAGCCTTTAAAACGTGAATACTGATGCGAATGCTAAGATTAAGCTGGACAAGACGTTTCACAAACGAAGAGGTGTTGGACTTACAAGAACGAACAGGCCATTTTTGGATACCGTTCGAATTAGGAAGCTATCATTTTTTTGGTCACATTACTAGGCACGATTCTCTGCAACGCGACCTGATCGAGGGCATTGTGGATACCAAACGAGGAAGAGGAGACCAAGAATGCAGTGGACCGACAATATCATCCGACGGACTGTTTCCACCTTCGTGGACGTCAAGCAAGAAATGAGAAGATGGAGATCCATGGCAGGCAACGTCAATCGACACGCCACGCGGTATGTTAAAATAAGATCAGGTCACTTCTGGTGTTTAATTAATTCTGCTATTTAGTTTTGCAAACAGTAATATAGTTGTCAAAGATATATTGGTTGTGAAATTCCGTCCAATTCCGAAGGCAGGGCTCATGTATAATACTCTCCTTAACCTTTAAATCATTGTTCTTATCCAACTTGAAACAAAAAAGAAAATAGCGAAAGCTCAGGTAAAAGTTGAATTACGCATACGGGTCATGAGCACGTTCACACAGCTGTCACTAAAACGACCC
Organism: Hydroides elegans; assembly: GCA_001703475.1. Taxonomy (NCBI): domain Eukaryota; kingdom Metazoa; phylum Annelida; class Polychaeta; order Sabellida; family Serpulidae; genus Hydroides; species Hydroides elegans. The sequence continues at coordinate 9,735 of LQRL01151497.1, forward strand.
CTGTTATGTGCGGTGACGGGTTATATAGATAGAAAAAGTGGCGCATGCAGTGTAATTAGTCACTTAATTAAGAGACGGTCTAGCGGCTATTAAAAAAAATGATATATGCTTAAAAAAACTTGCTAAATTCCAGCACTGCAAAGTCGCTGTTGAAGTAGCTGGTGAAGCATACAATTATTTCCCGTTTATAAATATAGGAAAATTAACTTTGTATAGTTGTTTTGTTTGCATATTTTTCTAACTGAATCCTTATCGTACATGAACCATGCATAATAAAGCTATATATTGAACTTTTCAAAATAAGCATTCACGGAAGGAACATCTTATAATCAAAACAAACCATTTTAAATTTGTATGCTCTACGAGCATATATATATTATTCAATATATTTATAATATAATCTCTTTAAAAAGATATCAACTAATCTTCAACTTCTTCTTCTTCTTCTTAATTTTGTTATTCTTTTGCCAAAAGAAATGGATGTTCCTCATAGAGGAAATCGTCCACGCAACTCAAAATCCGGACATTGTGATATAGTTGACGGCAAAGAAGCAGGCCATTTGGATTGAAACGACAATATGTTGGGAAGAAAATCGAGGCAGTGTATAAACTTTTTTTGACGACCTACGATCAGACTGCGACAAAACAGAATGAAATTCACGGGCCACGCCGATAGGTTACCGAAGTTTATGGGTATATTATAATAGATAATGTGCGAGCTTCTCGAAATAAGAGAAGCAGCAAGAAAAAAATCACTAAATCATGTGAACAAACTAGTGAACAATCGTCAAACTGGAAATGGTTATTAAGAAAAGCCTTTCGTGATATGATCAGTTTCAAAAATCATACTTTGAGTTATATCTGTTTATATTTATCTAATTGAAGATATTTGAAGCATTATCGGATTTATTTCGAGTGGCATCTATAGAAGTATAAAATGATAATTTACAAGAACATTTGTTTTGTAAAATGAATGGAATTAACAAGGAAATGTTTTGTTATGGTCTTTTATCTGTAACTGTGAAAAAAGAACTTGTTATTTGATTATTTTTTAATACATGATATAATGTTTTTTTTTAATGATTGTGTGAATATAAATTTCGTTTTTATTTCTCCACATGATTTAATACATATAAATGACACAAAGTGTTTCAATAATATACGCCTATAATATATAGAAATATTAGGATTATGTCCCTCAGTACGATCCGCATGCCTTTTTACTGCATTGATTTCTAAAAATCCCCTCTGAAATCTTTCCAATACTAAAAAATTTGCATTTTATTTCTATCTCAGCAATTACGACTCAGACGACTCTGAACCTTTTGAACATTTCAAATTTCTTTGGCATGAATGGGTACAAGGAGACCTACTATCGAAATCGCAATTTTCAGAGCGACGATATTTGATTCTTTAAGCGTTTATATTGATTATTAAAGGGGACAACGCGACTTTAATTCTAAAAAGAATTAATTTGCGCACAAAAACCCCTCTGAAAACAATGATAGCTAGAATCTGGAGAGGAACATATTTTAGGAAAAATACAAATTGAAATTCTTGAACATACGACCGGTTTTCATTTATATTTCAATGAATGAGGACTAGCTACATATCTCTGAACAATATTATTAGAGAGTTTGGGCAAAAAATGTATTTTTGCGACATTTTGCGAAAACGCTTTAAGTCAACCGCCTATTGTTGGTAAATTTTCTTATAAGCGCAGTGTTACTTTGTATCTCTACTGGTTTTCTTTAAGTGTCCGAAACAAACCATTAGTCAAACGGATAATGTTGACCAAACTGTCTAGTATCAACCAATCCAAATGAATTAGTACCAAAATATTCAAAAGGGGTTTCCGAATTCTTGTAGTTAGAGGGCAAATTTTGTAGATGGATCAATTTTAAAAAAGAACACATTTTTTCATGAAAACCGCGTGGGATACTCTTTTTCATGGTATATTTATAGCTTTTTCATTCTCACTTATTAGAATAATAATTTATTTGGTTTCGTTTTATGAAATTAAAAATGAAATTGACAAATTTTAATTTGCGGACAGACTTTCTTTGTTTATTTATACTGTTTCCAATAGCAACCGTTAATATCACTACATTTATAGTTGATAAAATGCATGTAAATATTAGAATACCATTTATATATGTTGCTCATTACATAAACTTTATGATTATGCCCAAAATTATATCAAAATTATATATTTATTCGGCAAATTGTACTATTTTTTCTATAAGCCAGTGAAGTAATTTGAACTTCCGGTTACAAGTTGTTTATTTTGGTGACAGGAGCAGGGTCCTGGTGGTCTTTTAGTTTTTAATCAAAATATAAGTTCATTTTATACTCAGCACTGTCTTTGTACGATAAACATTTTAAAAAAAGTTTAAAACAATTTAATTCAATTGTTGTCAATGGATACACATGTATATAATTAGTGTTTTATTTGATAGAAAGTGAGTATTTCTCCACATGTTTTTTGTTCTCTTATTGTCAAATTTTGAGAGTATTTCTGTCCCTATTACAGCATCATAATAGCTCACGTAATATTAGTATTTTCATTAACGTATATAAAAGTTGAATTAACAAACGCCAACCTTTTTAATTTCCCTTCATTTTAACGTTTTCCCGTCGGTGTCGTTGGCATTGCCGGCGTAAAATGAACTCTACTTGCTTGCAATACGTTTTTTTTAGGCCCCAACCCCAAAGGTTGGGGCCTATAGATTCGGGGTGTCCGTCTGTCCGTCCGTCTGTCCGTCATCGATTCTTTTCCAGGCTGTATCTTTGTAACGAATGGTCGTAGAGACCTGTGAATAGGCTCATATGAAAGGTCTTGGCCTGTAGATGTGCCTTATGACAGTTTTGGCCAGATTCGGCCACCGGAAATGGCCGAATTTGGCCAAAATGTCCAAAATAGCGGTTTTTCGAAACGTGAGCTTTTCCAGGCTGTTTCTATGCAACGGATGGTCGTAGAGACCTGTGAATAGGCTCAAATGAAAGGTCGTGGCCTGTAGATGTGCCTTTTGAAAGTTTTGGCCAGATTCGGCCACCGGAAATGGCCGTATTTGGCCAAAATGTTCAAAATATCGATTTTTCGGAATTTGAGCTTTTCCAGGCTGTTTCTTTGCAACGGATGGTCGTAGAGACCTGTGAATATGCTAAAATGAAAGGTCTTGGCCTGTAGATGTGCCTTTTGAAAGTTTTGGCCAAATTCGGCCACCAAAAATGGCCGAATTTGGCCAAAATGTCCAAAATAGTGGTTTTTCGAAACTTGTGCTTTTCCAGGCTGTTTCTTTGCAGCGGATGGTCGTAGAGACCTAGGAATAGGCTCATATTCAATGGTCTTGTCGTATAGATGTGCCTTTTCACAGTTGCGGCCACCGGAGGCTGGCCAAAATTGCCCAAAAGCTTTGAATTTCAAAAACACGGGCATATACGAGATAGTCAATACCCCTTCGAATTGGGGGGCGGTTGGGGCCATTTCGTGTTTCACAAATACTTCCTTGTTTTTTATTATCTTAAATAATGAATAAAGAAGACGACTCTTTTTACAACTTTGATCAATAACGTTTGATTTTTTTACAATGACGTTTAGAAACAAAACTCAAACATTTACGAAGTGCGTTTCTGATGTAATACGAATTAAATTGAGATTAGGGCGTCCATCTGTCCGTTATCGCCTTTTTGTTAGCCCCCAACCCCAAAGTTGGGGACCTATAGAGTTGGGGTGTCCGTCATCTGGACGTCTGTCATCGCTTTCTTGTACGGGCTAGAACTTTTGAACGGAAGATCATAGAGACTTGGTTATAGGCTCAAATGAAAGGTCTTGATCCGTAGATGTGTCTTTTGACCATTGCGGTCAAAAACACCCGACCGGAAGTTGTAAAATTGGCTAAAATAGCCAAAAATAGCGTTTTTCTTTCAAGACTTGAGCTTGTACGGGCTAGAACCTTTGAACGGAAGGTCATAGAGATTTGGTTATAGGCTCAAATGAAAGGTCTTGGTCCGTAGATGTGCCTTGATCATTTCAGTCAAAAACACCCTACCAGAAATTGTCAAATTGGCTAAACTAGCTAAAAATAGCGTTTTTTCAAGACTTGAGCTTTTACGGGCTAGAACCTTTGAACGGAAGGTCATAGAGACTTGGTTATTGGCTCAAATGACCCGACCGGAAATTGTCAAATTGGCCAAAAATAGCGGTTTTCATAGAAAATATATTTAAAATCTACAAAAACACACCCCTTCGAATTTGGGGGCGGTTGGGGCCTGCTCGTGTTTCACAAATACTTCCTTGTTCAAACTCATTTTGGATTTTCATTCAAATACTGTCAAACATTTAGAAATGTTGTATGGAACGCGTGGTTCGGTCAAAAAATCTTACCAAAATGGGATGGATTGCGTTTGATTGCTACATATATTCACGAGTAATAAGTTATATTTTGATAAGCCGCGTTTATTTTGTGGTTCATCTATATAAATTGGTCGACTGTAACATGTGCAATTGTGAACTAGAGTTTTGTATAGTGGCGAACTGGTACAGCCAGGGATCGTTCTAATGATGTGACAAAGCTAAAAAAAAAATAATTAACGTAAATAATAATGATTGCGAAGGCCTTATCAACTAAAAGAAATCATATTAACTAGATAGACGTAAACGTCTTTTTTGTGACATTAATTTTTGATGCTCAATATAATTTTGCTAGCGAAGGGAGAGTTCCGCAGTGTGTGTGTCTGGTATATATATATACTCATTATATGTGCATTATCTTAAATGACAATTAAATGGTCTTCAGTTGAAACACTTTAATCAATATATATTCTTTTGAATCCCGGTGCTACATGAAATAAACAATCTTTAAAATATACATTTCCCATATGCCCGACTCATAATACTGAATCACTCCAATTGTTGCTCCCGGAAATGTTTATTCAAAGGATTAAATCATTTGATTACTTCAGGGGTATAAAGAATTTCCCTACATCTTGAATGATGCCATGGTAATGTATCAGGTTATTTTTTGTCCAATTTTTGTCTTTCACTCATTTATTATTTTAGGTATACGCAAGAGGAAAGGGATTTTTATCATCGTTTACTCATAAAAGGATGCTTAAAACATCAAACATGAGTTCAATACCTACCCGCATTC